>BMAO01031904.1:0-60738 GCA_019973975.1 Trichonephila clavata | reverse complement strand
AATTATTAGTCCTGTATACTTGAACTTTGGCAGACATGTTTATTGCATAGATTGGTTAAAAGCGGTTTTACAGAAATCTATTTCCAATGAGGGGGGCGGAGTTTACGATATATAGCTAATATATTTACGATATATAGCTAAAGATATTCTCGGTTTTGAGCCAATAGACTAACAGATTTGAAATTTGATAGAAGTGCTGTTCCGAGATTCATAAAACGTAGATTTTGAAGAAATCAACCCAGAGAAAGGTAAAGGGGCATAAAATACAAATTTACTTCTGTTCAGAAATGTCTGTCTTATTTAAATCAAGAAATGAGAGCTATAAGTATACTGGTAAATGCAGTTATAAGCTGAGCCTAAGACTTAGAAATCAATGACTGCTTGAAAACAACTTAAACAGCATCATTTAATATCCGGAGAAGCGGTTTGTTGATGGCACAAAAATGTTTTATAACGTAATTCTAAATTGTTTACCTGCAAAATTGATAGAATTTGTGTTTTAAATATTTTGAAGAATGGATGGTACAATATGAAATTTAGGCTTAGGAAAAGAAACTGATTAGAGTTAGTTTTTGTAGAATTTCAGGATTGAAACCGTTTAAGCATCTGGGTTTTTGACTGCAGTGTTGTGAATATTGAATTGAAACAATAAAATTAGCATGTTCGAAGTGAGAGAGAGCTCTCATAATCGCTTAGATGATTTCTTGAAATGGAGAGCCACTGGCATGCTTGAAGTTGGCCAGTCACAAGTGGAGGTAGCTCGATGGTTACAAGTGGTACCAAACATGTTTTTCCGGCATGTAGAATAAATTTCAAACAAGCGGTACTGTCACCAGGAAAATCAGCCAAGTCTACCAGAGAGCAAAGACACTTTGCGGGATCACTACTTGGCATTAAGTGCATGATGACATAAGCGGAAAAGGCTCTTCAGCTTACTCGTGACTTTTCCATTTGCAGGAATCTTCAGGAAAACAGTTTACAAATGTCTAGAAGAGACTGGTCTTTACGCACGGAATCCAGTTGTGGGTGTCCCTTTGGCTGTGTATAACAAGAAAGAACGGGTATTATGGAGCTGAAAACATCAGTCATGTGTGGACTTCAGAAAAAAGGGGGGCGTGTTCTTTTCAGTGTAGAGGCGAGACTCTCCAGAATAATGGATTCTTATTGAGTCTTCATTTGGAGAGAAAATGGAACTAGCTGATCGGTTGTAGCTCTAAATCCTCTTCGGGTGAGCTAGGTTCCTCTGGGCATTCATCGTCATCATCATCATTCTTCCTACGTAACAGAAATTGGCAGATTTAATTACAAAAGAATCCTTGCTTGAGGCGACATAATGTTGGACAGAAGAAAACCATTTCGTGTTATCAATCCGATTATTGACAAAGCTCAGCGCTACAGAGATGAGGCCCTTGAAGCCTATGTGAAATTGTTCCGAGATTATATAGGCCGGAACTATATTTTTATGGATGATAATGCGCACACACACGCTTACCTTATTGACGAATTCCTTGAAGAAGAGAATATTCGCCGTAGGGATTGAGTTCAAGCGTTTTGGATCTCAATCCTTTTGAGCATGTTTGGGATGTTTTGGGAGGAGTCATTTCTCACCGTACCCTCCCTTTCAGGACTCTCAGGAGCTAAGAGGCTCGTTTTAAAAGCTTCGTTGCCATAACAATTTACTGACACCCTCATAACCAGTGTGACAACTCACTGTGAGGCTTGTATAACAGTCACACTTCATATTATGTAAACTTTTCTCGAGGTATATGCTGTATCTCCGATTCATAATTTCACACTTTTGATAAGCCCTGTTTTGTTATCTTTTACCCCTGTCTTTTCCATTTTGTTATGTTGCTATATTCTTTCTCACGTTATGATATGTCTCTGTGCCAAATTCGGTGGCAACACAAGAAATATAGTTAATCAGTTTTTATAGATTCTATGCTTCTGACCTTAGTTTAGGATGAGTGTAAAAATGTAATGTAATTTTAATATATCATATTTACTCGAATCTAAGTCGCATTTTTTTTTCAATATTAATGCCATTGAAAATATGGTGCGGCTTAGAATCAAAAGGTAAAAAATTCGTTGTATGTGGCAATTAGAGTAATTGCTGGTTCATGTATGTATTTAAAATATAAGTTACTTGTAAAATAAATAATATTTCACTTCTTATTAGTTCTCCTTTAAAGAAATTTTTAAATTTCGTAAAATTGGATATCGATAAACCATTTTACACTGATTTTCATTTTTCGCAAAAACTTTTTGAGAATTTGGGGTGTGGCTTAGAATTGATTGTGGCTTAGATTCGAGTAAATACGGTAATTATTCACACATGCACATTAATAATATTAATTTATAATTCAAGTGACCCTTCCCATGCATTGTATTTAGTAACTAGGAAAGGTGCTTACATTTTTTTACACAAACTTTTGAAATCTAGATTAATTGAAGTTATTTCATATTCTACGTCTAATTTGTTTTTGTTTTACAATTTGTTCTATATTTTTTTTTTGTATTACTTGCATTGAGAAATATTTTTCGCTTAAATAGATTGTTTTGAATGACAATACATTTTTTTTTTTGTAGCTGTGCGAGAAATCTTACGAATTTTGACTTAGAATTTGCTACATAAAATTTAGGAGTTACTTTTGCTTAAATTTAGATTTTAACGTTGAATCTGTTGATGTTTCGATAATTTGTTCCCTATCCTTTATTATAGGGTTTCTTTTTCTACGAATGAAAAAAGGTACATTTTCTAGTATCTTGTTTAGCGAAACATTGTACTAACGAATATAAAATCATTTAGTAGAACCCGGGATAGTAAACCATAGAATATTCGCTATTTTGAAGGCAACATGTATAAAAGGAAAATGTTTTAATATTCTTTTATTAACTTAAAAAGCGTTACAAAATACAAAGTTATGTATAAATAAAAATCTTTCAGTTTTAATGACTGGGATGAGCTTCAGATACGTGTGGTGATGCAAATTTCATAGAGAACACGAATCCATTTTGCATACACACTTACAATTATCTTTTCGGTTTTTTTTTATTGATTCGTGGAAACTGGGTTTGTCTCAGAGAACCACAAGGTTCAGTAGAATGCAGTTTGCGGACTATTGATCTATATCATCAGGCAGATTATATAAAAAATAAGTAACAGATCATTTCTACTAACATTAGTTACCACATTTTGTTTAAAGGGGAGACTTGCCCAAGGATGTGTATTTGAGGACGTCGATCCGGAACAAAAGCTTTTCATCAAAATAAAAATTAGTACGTAAGAAAAAAAGGATATCGGAACAATAACTTCGAATGGACTTTCTAATATCCATAAAAACTATTCTTAAGCGCAATCTTATTTATACAAAAATATTTGTGTTCACAAGTATTTTGGTGTGGGATTGATATATATCAAGGAAACAAACTTTTATCAAAAACACATTTATTATGTAACTATTATATTAATTTGAAGAAGAAATATTACATTGAGCATGATTTATACAAAATACATTTAAAATCACACAAAGAGAGAGAGAAATATATTATTTATAATATTTATTTATTACAAAGGAACACATTATTGATTTAAAGACACATTTTTCTCTTTGTACATATAGTATTTAGAATAAAAAAATACACAAATTTAGTGTTTAATTCATAATTGAACTGATGCTTTAAACAATAAATACTTTTGTAACTAGAATTATTATTGTAATTTATAAACTAATAATATATATTATAATTATCCAAATTTAACTAATTTTTTTTAAAAAAAATTCGTGAAATAATATTTAACACACATATTTTATGTTCATGATGGAAATAAAAAAATAAATACAAACTACATACCTTACTTTCTAAGAATCTTAAAAAGGAAACAAATTTTGCAACTGAAGTAAGTAAAATACGCATTCCATGACTACAGAATGACTTTCTTATAATTTAATTATACAGGTCTATTTATCTATCCTGTTCAAAAGGTTGATGATAAAAATGATGTATTTAAGGCCTAATAATCGATTGTGCAGAATTTTTTAACTGCTAGAAATCCTGAAAGAGTTTAAATTGAAATGAACCTCCAAACTACGTACGAAAACAAGCGGAAAATATTACTATTATGAAAAAAATATTATTTATAATATTTAAACAAGACTATATTAATAATTAGGAGCAAAACACAATGTTGCTCGAATAAAAAAAGTCTATTTCAGACTGAAGAACCAACGAGTAAAAGTGGCTTATAAAAATTTCCCTGATAATGATATTTTTCTTTGATTACAAATCAGCAGAAATAGGGAAAGGGGATTTAAATCCTATTTCGTCATAATTCTGAGCAAATAATATTTTCTAGTGTAAAAATTTTATTGGATTTAAAAAAAGGTTTTAAATTGCATAAGAAAAAAATTAAATATTTTTTTCATATCAAACATTTAATATTTCTCGCATAAAATTTAAAATAGTGTTGAAAATGTAAGAAGCAACAAAGCAAAAGTAATCAAAATGGCAATTAAAGATAATTTTCCTTCTAAAAAAATTTACTTGAACATCAGTATTCATCCTGTTTATGAAATGTTTTTTGTAATATTATTCCTTTCAAAGTTGCACTTTTATTAAAACTAAAATTATAGAAAAACTTTCTGCTGAGTAATCAAGACCACTACCAAAAAGAAATAAAATAACACTTAAATCGAATAAAAACAAAGATGTACAGATAAATATATATTTCGTTGATTGTAAATATCTATACAATCAATGATTTTAGTTAATAAGTAATTGCCTGTTAAAAATGGCTTTTAAAATCTTCTTTGGAAATATAATACTGAGTATGAGATAATTAAAATTCTTTATGTGCCTCATAATTAAAAGAGAGTGTGGAGGATAGAACTCGATGCCTTTTGATCTGTACGCACATAACATACCTCTAGACCAAAGTGATCACCTCTGTTCGGATGCTGTTACTGGCTTAAGTAGTTAGCGGCTACATTACTCCCCACCAGTGAGTCGGTCGATAGGTGAACGAATGAAATAGATGTTATGGTGGGCGTGTAAGTTGTTTTGCTGAGTCAAGTTAGTCTGACTACTTGATTTTGCTGCGTCAAGTGGGTCTAACGGCTTTGGTTGCTGCGTCAAGTGGGTCTAACGGCATTGGTTGCTGCGTCAAGTGGGTCTGATGGCTTTGGTTGCTGCGTCAAGTGGGTCTGACGACTTTTGCTAGCTCTTGCGGTGGGTAGATGGTGCCACGACAGCTGCATTTTTCTTAGTTCAGTGTCAAGGTCACCAATGTGGAGGATAGAACTCGATCTTCTCGAACTTCTGATCTGTAAGCACGTAGCATATCACTAGACCAAAGTATCACCTCTGTCCAGAGGCTGTTACTAGCTAATGTAGTTATCCGCCACAAGAGTGTCAATAAATCTTGACATCCTTTATTTTATTTCATTAATTCGGATTTTAGAGAAGTCTCCGATTAAGTTAGTGTACCACTAAATGGTGAAATTAACGTACGTATGTACTTAACAAAAAAATCCTTAAAGGAAACAGAATAAAATTGTGAAATTTTCTTAAAGGCAGTAGTTGAAGCTAATTTTACGTTACATGCAACTTGCTATAAAAGTGATTCCAGCAAAAAGACTCATGAGAAGTGAACAAAGAAATAGGAACATTGGCTATTAAAAATTGAGCAGACATCAAACTGTTCTGCACCCTGTGGTATTTTGAAGTTATAAGAAAATCTTGAAAAACTTTATAATTCTAATATTCTGTATATCATAATCAAAATATTGTAATATAAATAATTTGCATTACATTGTACCTATTGTTATTGAAGAAACCAAATAATTTCATTTATCAAGTTTTAATGTGTAAGAACTTCACTAGATGTCGCAAATAAAGAGAAATGGAGTAAATTAAACAGACATTTTAATTAGCAGTATTTGCTGAAAAAAATATGTAAATACAGTCAAACCTCCATGGAACGAACCTGTTTTTTCTGTTTTCCAAATTTTTCTATTTTTCGAACTTTTCCTGGAACCACAAGAACATTTTACTATTTTCTTCGTAAAATAACCTCAAATAGTGAAGTGCATTTTCTATTTAACGAGCTTTTTCTCTTGTAATTAAAACTTTTTCTCCCTATTTTTAAAATTTTTCAGGTCATTTTTCAAATTATTCTCTCATTTAGCACATTTCATGGTGATCAATGACATTAAACTAGTAAACCACCTAAAGCACTGAAATGAACATAAGTTTTCTAACAAGTACTCGAATAAAACTAACAGATTTTATGTAATTAAATTTAAGGACGCATGTAATAGTGTATGCTTAAAATTACTTGTTATAAAATAATGTACTTTTAAAATTACTCGTAGGCTTAAAATTAGAAAAAGTCGTTAAAAAATTCATTAGTTGTAATATAAAATTATTCTTGGACAATGCCTTTTCTTCCCTGTTTTCATTGCAGATTTTTTGATGGGTAAGATAAAAATGAATAGATATTAATTTTCAAATAATACTTAGTGTTCAAGTAATACTTAGTGTTTATGAATTTAAAATTTGTTTTATGTGGTTTTTAAAGTATATTAAAAGATGAATCTCTATTGAACGAATTTTCCATGTAACGAACATTTTTTAGGGATTTAGCGACTTCGGTAATTAGAGATCCGACTGTATTAAACTGAGATAACTTTAAAATCCTGATTCAAACCCATAATCCATGATGAAATCGCACTGAAAAAATAATTTGTTTGCAAATATCATGCCATTAATTTCTTCGAGAGTTTTTAAGAGAAGCCTTTAGTCAGAATATGATCTAAAAATAGACTAAAATATTCTTAACGTAGTATTAATATCTTAATCATAGAAGAACATAAATTTGTAGAACAGACACAAAGAAATGTATATTCGAATTTTTATAATATTATTGCTCCAGTCTCTAGAGACTTGTGCCTACAAAATCAAACCTGCATTGAGACAAATAATACAAAAGAGGCACAGTAAAAAGAAATAGAAAAGTCCAGAACTTTTGGAGTAAAGCAATCGAAAATATTGCGCTAAAAATACACGTAAATGTAATAAAAGAAAGCCAATGTATTGAAAACTGGAAAATGTGTAAAGAAAAAAATCACCCAAACATGCAGAGAGAAAACAATGTTAAAAAATATCAAATTTACAGAAGAACCAATTATAATCAGGACTAAAAGTGGATTGAAAAGAAAGCCTTAAAAGTGACCAGAGGAAGAACAAAGAGAATTAGCACAAAAAAAGATCCTGGAATTTAACCCCACAAAGCTAAAATAGCCCTGTATGGAACACTTCTAGTCAAAGAGTGAAGACGAACAAAATATTTACACTTAACAAGGTACTGAAAAAACAGGTAGAACTAAAATTAAGAAAAAGGGCAAGTAGCAATATTCTTGTAATAGAATAGTAGCATCCAACTTTAGATTTTCAAAATTGTAACTTGGAATTATTTCTCTTGATGGCTTGTTTTTTTAATTTATCCGATATATAAATGCGTCCATGCAGACAGATAACTAAGAAATGAGAATAGAGGTTATAAACTCTAGGGGGGGGGGATATTTGTACAGCATTTTAGTATTATTTCATTAAGTTATTTTTTTAACTTTATTAAAATATCTAAGGAATGTAAATTAATTTGAAACACTGAAACATTGTCGTGAGAACATTTATACCTCGATTGTGTGTCTACAGCTTAAGTTGAAAGCAAATAAAAATTAAAGATATAATAGTTTAATAAATATATAATTAAGTTTATTCTCTTTAAGGTATAATTTAAATTCTCCCTCTCGCTGCTCATCCCGCGATTTCCACGGGCAACGTTGATATAGCAAAATTTGCGCATCCCGCGATTTCCGCGGGTATGCATTTTTTCTGACTATTTAGCTGTGCAGCCCAGACTGTTCGTATTTATGTTTTCATTTATGCTTGTATGTTCATATTTTTATGATCTAATTTTATATTTTAAAATAAAAACTATTTCACAATTTTTCTTGTATATTTTAACTTTAAAATGTAGATTTAATATGTAGATTAGAAAAACATAGCAAAAAAAAACCGCAATTTTTGAACATAATTTGATAAAATAACTAGGCAGCCAGAGGGTTAATAAAGGATTATCGAGGATTATTATGACCATGCATATTAGTAACCTGTCTACATATTTATCCGAAAACATTGGATATATTTCGGATAATATTTTGATAGATGTATATCTTAACATTATCAAAACAAAAAAATCCATTATAGACACTGAAAACTTTTGTCACACAAAAATACCACATTTCAGCTCTTTTGAAAGACATAACATATAATCATGTAGTTTTATATAATTAAACAAACGGTACATTTTAAAATTCGCAAAACTTTAATTATAAATATTTTTAAAACTACATTATTTACAAGTACTATGACAAATACATTCACAATAAATAGTTTACTTAAGAAATGTACAACACACATATATTCACTATACCATTTAATAAATGAAACAATGTTGAATAGAGCACCATGTTAATGTTTTAATAATTCATAGATATGAGGTAAATGCAAATATGCTCATTTTCATTAAAAATATAAGTTGAACCGTTAAAATATTTTTACATTTCAATAATGCTGCTATTTTGTTAGTATAGAGTTGAACTAATATTACACTTTTAGGAAACCAGATATTTTTACCAAAAATTTACTTTAAATATAAGGTATTTAGAGTTCTACATACTAATGTAGAGAGTTAAATTTTAAACATAATTGGGAGGACATTTATTCACATGTACACAAATTATAATCTGATCTTCAAACATATACAAATGAATTATATATATTTACAAAATAATTTTTATAAAAAAAAATAGTAGAAAAAATTATTACTAGAAAATAATTCCAATATTTTAAATATAATTTTAAGTGCTATAAATAAAATAATGCATAATTTTTAAAAAAATTTTATCACTAAAATATTCCCAAAAGAAAAAAAATTCTGTTAAATGAAATAGTAATATCATTATTGCTATGTACAGTTCTAAAAAAAGATTGTGATACTAAATAGTACAGTAGAAACAAATATTTCAGTGAAAATAAGAAGTCTCACATTTAAACTTTTCTAGATTTTACTATAAAAAACACAACAATTTTTTTCGAAACTAAATCACACTTTAATACACCATATTAGAACTATTATGAAGTAATTCATGTAACGTTAGGAAATCAAATAACAACAAATATTTAAAAGGTATACTAAAATACAAAGAACACTAAATTTAAAAAGAATATATGTATAATAAAACATGGGAAAAAATAATTCCCACTTGAAAACTCACTCACATAGATGTAAAACAAGCAAGAAAATTTGCTGCATCAATGCACAAATCTTTGAACTTTTGAGACTGTTCATACAAATGTTCCATGGGTATTTGTTCCCCCATTGATCATTGTATTAAGTCGAGCTGCTCTTATAGGTGGTTGAGCCGATAATGTATGCATGTCGAATTTAAACGAGGTTTGAGACGATGCTGATAAAAACGAAGTATCTTTCCTCTCAGTTGGTGAAGACCATTGTCTGGAGCGGATAATAGTAATGAGATTTCTCAAGCACCTTCCAATAAATGTCTTCTTTGACTGGAACATCAGGTATATGTAAGGATTAAAGGCACTGTTGCTTGCTGAAATGACTCCAGCTAAGGCACTGATGTTCTTGTTGATCAATTCCGAGTATCCAAAAGCAATCAGGCATTCTTGCACAATGTAAGGAATGTTTAAGATTATGAAAGTCAAGAGAATGGCACTGGTCATTCTCAATGTTTTGATTCTGGCTCTAGGTAAAGAAGACGCAGTCTGCTGACTGGCAGTAAACACAAAGGAACGCAGTCGTATTTCGACCACTATCCTGATGTACAGCACCAACAGAAGAATAAAAGGAAATATGAAGACAAATAAAAATACACACATTACGTATGTTTGCCTCCAGAACATGGCCTGTGATGATGTGTAAAACTTAGAAACGCACTTTGAAACGTTTTCGGAAAGATCAATTACGTGAAATACAACCAAACATGGCAATGCTGGAAGCAAAGCTACAATCCAGGTTACAAGAGCATAGTATTTAGGTTCTTGTGGCGATGCGAAAGGTCTGACGATAGCATTGAATCGATCCACAGCAATAGCTACAAGCATATATGTTGAGGAACAAAGAGAATATGTTTGAGAGAATTTGAATATCTTACACAAAGCATCTCCGGCAATCCATTGTTGATCCATCAATTCCCAGATGAGTTGGGACAACATGGTTGCAAAAGTGACAAATAAGTCTGCTGCCGCCAAGTTAAGGAAAAGAATTTTGGATTTAGGAAAGCGCCCTCTTGTGAGAGGTAGCAGCTGTTTGACTACCATAGTATTTCCAAGGACAGAAAAAATAAACATGGCGGATAAAGAATATATTCGTACAGTCCTATGATATTCCGGTCCAAAGTCATAGGATGGAGTTTCTGTAGCATTAATACTGAAATTCTGGAATGAGTTATATAATTCTTCAGAACTATTATTGATCTCATCTATCTGCATTTTGCTATAGTTTGTGGTATTTTATATTATTTTTGTGGCATCTCACATTATTCACTTTCCTAACATTGAAAATCAATTTTTGTACTTACGTTCTCTAATTTGTACTTTGAAATTTCTTTATAAGTAAAAAATTTCAGACTTCAATTTTTTTTGTTTCTATATCTATGTTTGAATATCAGTTTTTAACATATTCAAATTATTGGGTTTAGTTTTTTGAGTTTTCTAAATGTTATAAATAACAGGAGAAGAAACACCTCTTTGAAGCTTTCAATTCATCTGGATGAATCACATCTTCATGGAAGTACCTGTAGAAAAAACAGAAATTGTGAAAAAGAGGAAAATTGTGTCTTGTAAATATAATGGTTATACGCATTTTAAAAGAAAAAATTTGAAATTTCCTAATAATAAAAATTATTTATTTTTCAACAAAAGAAAAACTTGAGAAACCATTAAAAAATTTAAAAAATGTATATAAAATAGTTTAATGACATATAAATATTTAACTTTAAGTAGTAAGTAAGCGGGTTTAAGTAGTAAGTATTCATTACTCTAAAGTTTCAAGAAATTATTTGAAATGCTAAATCACTTTAATATTTAATTAATAAATACACACAGGATGCATACAGATCAAAAGTCAACTTCCAAAACATTATTAAAAAAAGAAACCTTTGATTTGACCTGAATATACGTGAGGCAAAAAGAATTAGTCTGACAAAAGAAAATAAATAGCTGGAAATTTTATTTGAAATGGCACATTACTTGTCATAATACAATATAATTTAGGTCCCAATTCACAATGGAAGCAAAATTTCGCTATTGTGCCAGATAAAATCAACTGACCTGTTCAATGTAGTACATGACTCTTACGGTTTAATGGTAAGGACTGCAATGATCAAATGACAAATGCATAAATAAATGCAAGCAAATTATTAAGCTGCTATTGCAATCTTTGTTTAAAGTTTGTAGATTTGCTCAATATACTATCTAGCGTTTTCTCCCATGAATTAAAGCTTAGTTTATTAGTGTTGATATTGTGAATGTGGTGCGTAATCATCATCTTCAATAAAACTTAATTGACTTTTGGACGACACAAGGAGTTTTGCAGGTATCCTCTAGATCATGTGACATTAAGGCTAAAGTCAAGTGATCGCGGAGGACAGATTGTTGAAAATTGATAGCTTAGAATTATATTATTTCTGAAATGAATATTCAACATTTGTTTCATTTGTCTTGCAATATGCAAATGAGTGCCTTCATGCACAAGTATTGTACTACACACATGTACTGTGCCGAAGTGCTGGAATCTCTTTGCGCAAAAAACCATTAATCCCATTCATCATTGACTGTACAGGTAATAGGATTTACATCAAGACGTATCTCCGCTAAATAGACGGTGCAACGATAAACATTGCTGTAGGCTCACACCACATAGCAATTGTTTCAAAATAAGCAGTCTAGGGATGATTTTCGAATGGATTAGCCGTCACCTATATTCTGTATTTTTGAGTATTTACAAAACCATCGTGATGAAAAATTCATTTCCTCCTTTTCACAAAGCATTCTATGACCATGCTTTGCCCACTTCTATGTGAAAATTTATTTTATTAATAGGACATCAATTATAAAACTTTCGCAATATTGAACAGATAGTACAGCAGAATGGCCGCTTAAATTTTACGAGCTGTGGTTACAAACATGTGGGAATTTCGAGCAATTCCACGTGCATTGCATCTTTGCATACCGTTTTTTATTTATACCTGAAATTCTACTGCAGCATCTTCCATTGGAAAATTGGTAGAATAATTTGTTTTCCTATTTCTGCTTGATTTTCGTAGAAATTATGAATTATCTTCTACAGACCTACTACTTATATCAGAACAAAGTCGTTCCTTGTTGCCATTAATTTCAGGAAGAGCAGTTGGCACACACTTAGTGCTTTCGCAAAACGACACTAGGAGTCAAAATCTCCATTAGTAGAATTGACGAGCCTTTCAGGCATAGAATAACGAGGACTACACGCACTCCATGTTTTACAATTTTAAAATGTTCGATTCATGGTGAATTGAAAATGTGATTTTAAATTTGCATATTATGTCGATGCAGTGTCGTCTGTTGATATAATTTCAAACTATTTATTCATTTCCAGACACATTCACACAATTTCGCGTATGTTAAGGTAAAATTATATGTCTTCCTGACCAATGGTTTCGTTTGAAAACAGTTTGAGAGTGACACTTTCATTATAGTTAACTATATATGTATGCCTGAAGCCCATTGGCCGAGTGGTAGTGTATCGCGCTTCCACACTACGTGTCCGAGATTCTAATACCGGGCTGGGCAAGATCGACTCAGCCTTTTATCCCTTTAGTGGGTCAATAAATGAGTAGCAAGCTTGCTTTAGAACTGAACACTAAGGATTTCGCGTCAGGCTGACCATTTGACCAAAACATATGCACACGCACCCCAGCGCTTAAGGTCAATTAAACTGAGATAGGCACAGTAGAGACCTTGGCCCTCATGGTCTGTTGCACCACTTAGTTCAGTTCATATATGTATATTCTTCTTTTTATTTGAAAAATGCCCATAAAAATTTAATGTTATCTATAATCGACAGCATAATTTTGAAATATTTAAATCTTCGTTTTCTACTGGTAAATATTAAGAGTTATAAATTGAAGATATGATTGAATGAATTATGTAGCTTATATATTAATTTGGGATAGATGGTTTTCTAAACCATATCTGGATTATACATAATTTGTTAAAGTAAGATATTGTATACCAATAATAATTTTCTCATGTAATAGTCTTTGACATAAATTCTTATCTTTATATATAGCAGGTAAGTGCATATTATTTTTACTTGTATTAAAGTTCGAATTATCTGTATCATTTTTGCATCAGGTTTCATTACTAATACTATTATTATTAGTCATCAATCCCATTGTCTTATAATTACGTTGCAGTCGAAGATGCAAAAATATGTTTACAATCATTCTTGATTATCTTGTAGTGTTCTCTAATTAATTTTAAATGTATCACAATTTTTAAAGATTTATGAGAGAAATTTTAACACTGTATAAAGAAGTAATTCTCATAAAATTATTTAAAATATTCACAAGTTTATTTACATTTAAAATTGATTAAAAATTTGCAATTGATAATATGTATTAATGGATATAATTCAATTAATACGAAAGATATACAGTAATATCTTGTGTACGGAGTTACGGAATTTTTAAATCACATCAAATCGTCTTTTGTTTGAAAAAAAATGGTTAAATTGATGAAATTGATAATGGGGTTGAAGAAGTAGTAGATCTTGACGGATAAATAAATTTAGAAGTGGATAGTGATGACGTTCAAGAACTACTGGATTCTCACAATCAGGAGCTGACACTTGATGAGCTCACAGAAATGCACGAGCAAGAGCAAGTAATTTAAGAACTTGAGCCTTAAGTTCATTCAGAAGATCGTATGACGGTTGGAAGTATGACAGAAAATCTCAGTCTGATTGAAAAATAGTTAAAAATTCTAGAAAATGGAGATTCTAGAATCTCCAACGATAAGCGTGTTTTTTCAACAAAACAAGGAATAACAAAATTATTAGCATGCTTCGAAGAAATTTTGTGGAAGAAAAAAATATTTGAGTCCGCACACTACTTTGTTAGTTTTTATGAAATTTTCTACTTTAAAATAACTTCAGCTTGCGATTTTCTGTATGCGTTACCTAAGATTTTATAATAATTTCGTCTCCAGCCCCATTTAAAGTTATATCTTTATACCAGTGCTTAATGTTTGCGACCCAATTTTCATCGCGCTTCCCTCTGTATAATAACAATGTATTGGACAGTGATAATGTAATATGACGCTAAAGCTAGAATACGACGATTAATTATAAACCGTACAAGTTATCAAGATAAGTATTAAATTTTGTACATAACAAGCCCATGAAAGTCACTAATAATTATTAAACTTGTTCTTATTTTAATATCGATAAATTAATTATCAAATACTTTGTGCAGTACTGATACATTTATAAATATATTATATCAGACTAAATGTGTCAGAAGAGTTAATTTGTTTTGTTTCTTGTCAGTAAATTAACAATTTTTTTAAAAATAATATTTTATTTTCGACTTTTTGATGTGCTCGCACTCTCTAAGTAGGTTTATCACGCCCCCCTAGGGTGAGCGCCCCACTGTTTGAGAAACGCTGCCTTATACGAAAAATGATACCCTGACTTAAGAGTGTATAACTCAATCCCACCTATCACGTAAGTTCAGGGCATTATTGTTCATAAATAATAGAAATTAAAATGAAATAAAATAAAAGGGTTTTATACATTTCGCACTATCCTCTTCTATTCGATTCTCTCTTTCCAATTCTTTTTTTTTAATTACGAATCTATAAATTTCACTTCCACTTTACAACACATTCTCACTCTGAAAAGCTATATATATTTAGAATCATTTCCCCAAGATTACTCATTTTTCATTGTTTTGCACAATGTTACTTAACAATGTAATCACAAATACCTGCATTAATGAGAAATCAATAAAGCGTTAAATTCTAATTTCTTTTCCCTTCTAATTTTACCTAAGAAACCGGACAACTGGTAATATTTTCTGTCTCCTCTTTGTGAATGTATTTCTCTAAATCCATAAATAAAATCAAAATGAGACCTAGTTTTATCAAGAGTCTTCTAATCAAAGAAATATAAAAGCGTTCAAAACAAAAGTAACTGTATCACACTCTTTCCGTTAAAATAAGCAAAGCAATAAAGGGAATCAAAGAGGAAAAAGCGTTAGTGTAACATAAATTATTTCGAAACTCCCTATTCACGTTTTCCGTAACGCAAGCATGATTCGATTTGTTAATACTTTCCCCCTGATTACTTCATCAGTTCGTTAGCTGGGGCATTGGAAACGATAGATAACACACAAGGCGTGAAACAAGACACGGTCTTCGACTTTGGCTTTTCTTTCCTAATTATGTTAACAAAGGCATCAAAAGTGTCCTTTCACGAGCAATAAGACTCCATAAAGTACTACATATATTGACTTGATAAGATAAAAAAAAATATTCTGAATTACAACTATTTATTTCCATTAATATTTTTCTTAGAAGGATTCCTATTCTTATGTCCAAAGATTGCATCAGCAAAATAATCAAATAATGTCATTTAAACTTTTCTCTAGCAAGCATTTTTAGCTGTTTAATGCATTATGACTGTTGAACTCAAAGATTTATCGGCAATTTTAACTGAACAGAGGTCACATGTAAAAACCAGTGAAATTCATTGGTTTGAATCTTCCGGGGAAAAAACTGTTTGTTACAATATAACTTTTAGTATTTGAAATTTCAGAGTTTCATTAAATTGCAAGTTAAATTTACTCTTTTGTGAGGGATTAAAGTACCATCTCAATACATTTTCTAAAATAAACATTACATAATTATTTTAAGTTTAATTTGAAGTACATAAATCATCAAAACTTTTCTAAATTGTGATTCTACTAGATTCGATTTAAGCACACGATAATTACTTGCGCAATAGGCTATAGGTATGCGAAAACCTAATGTTAAGAAGCTAGAGTTAACGTTTGTTCAAAAACTCATAAAAATATTTATTTGAATTAATAAAGTTTCCTTAATATTTTGGAAGTGAATTAAGCAAATATCCATATTTGATCAAATGGAGAAGGTATAGATCTGATAGTTCATGCAATATAAATACCGAATGAATGGTGTATTAGTGTAATTTTTTTGTAAAGATGGATATAATTAAGGTGATCAGTTTTTTTTTTAAATGAAAAGTAGGACGAAAAATTTAAGAAAACATTGAAACATATGAAACATTGTATTAATAATTCAAACAAAAGTACTTTATATATAATTACTCTTATATACCTTTTAATTTTTTACTTAAACGAATATTTTTCCATTGAATGATTTTTTTTGTGAATTTATCATTTTCTAATACATTAGAAATATCAGATCAAGAAATATCCTTCTTATTGAATTTTACGGTAAATTCCGTAACTAAAGTATCAATATTCAATCTTGATTTCTCTCTTATCCACAAAAATCATTACCAATTCAAAAAATAAAGAAAGAAAACTCTTCCAACGGCTGCATTAGTAGCACAACGTAAATTTAACAAGAATTACTAAATTTTCAAAAGGAACGTGTTCATTTTTGAAATAGTTAAACATTTCCGCC
Organism: Trichonephila clavata; assembly: GCA_019973975.1. Taxonomy (NCBI): domain Eukaryota; kingdom Metazoa; phylum Arthropoda; class Arachnida; order Araneae; family Nephilidae; genus Trichonephila; species Trichonephila clavata. Next base: position 43,935 of record BMAO01031904.1, on the reverse strand, counting down.
CATCTTTTATCAATTTCAGTATGGTGACTTTCCTATTGTTCTAATTTATCATAATTTAACTATACATTCAGCCTTCTAACTTCTTGAAAAAGACAAATATCGTCGATATTAATATCAGGCATTTCTTTCAATAAAAACTCAACTAAGTTTTCTGTATCTGCCTAATTTACCAGCGATGAATTAAAACAAAACACCATTGAAAATTGTTCTTTCTTGTGATATTTGTTTCAGACCATTCCTTGGCATATTGGAAATATGCTTGGATTCATCTCTGAACACAAAAATTAACAAATTTGTTTTAAAATATGGAAAAAGAGGACACTTTTCAAATAAAGACAGAAGCTATTAAATAAGGACTGTTCTCCACAAAAAGAGGAAGATTGGTAATATTGTAAGAAAATATGAATAATAAAAGAGCGAACATTTATTTAAGCACAAATAATAACTTATAAAAACAATATAAATGGATTTTTGTGCTATTGTTAAATAATACTTCAATAGCAATACTTTTATAACCTTTTGTAATTCTTTGTTTATTTTTGTTAAGAACAATTTATCTCACATTTTATCTGAGTTTGATAATGAAAAGTCACCTGAGAAAATAGCCTACATCAAAAAATTTCACCAAACTAAAATTAAAAAAAACGGGATTGCTGAACGTGAAATGTTCCTTATTATTGAAAGCTCAAACCAATTAAAAATGGTGTAGCATTTAATAAGAAATTTAAAAAGAATATTTCATGCAATTTTAATGTCAGCTTAAATTTTTGTCTCTATATTTTTCGAAAAAACTTTTGATTTTTTAAAAATTATTTTTTAATATTTCTCTCGTTTTTCTTAATTACGTTAATGACAGAAATTTAAGCAAAACTGAAAAAAACTATATAATTTCATGCGGATTATTCTTCGTTCTTAGTGATAATTTTACGATATATATTCCATACATATTTATTGCTTTTATTAAATATTAGACATACACTCATGTTGAGTATTTTAAGTCAAATTTTGGGTACTGTAGAAGTTTTAGAAATAAAACAAATTCTGAGCAAATACATAAATGATTTCGAGGTTAAAAATTGCAATCAATTTTATGACGCTCAAATATTAGATATTTTTCACGACTTTTCTATTGGGTCCAATCTCTGCTTTTGTAGAAAATTTTAAGCCATTTTCAATTTTTCCCCCTTGAATTTGAGGCAAACTTTTATTTTAGGATCTTAGAAGATTGTAAAGTTTTCATTAATTAACTATTATTTCTGTAGGTTTTAATTTTCATTCTTATGTAATTTACAGTACCTTAAACCGTGTTTATATACTGAAGATTAAAATACAGATGGTGACACACACATGCACACATTTTGGAACAATTTCATGAGAGGCTTAAAATAGTTAAAATAGTGTTTAATTAATTTTCTGGTGACAGCATGTTATTCGAAATAAGCATATAGCTGTAACTTTTAAATTTTTTCAGTTTTTTAAAATTGCCACATGTGAAAAATCTAATAACTGAATAATACTAATTTCTGTTTTCTAAATAAAACACTTGAATTTGGACATCCTAAAATATTGTAAAATTCTTATAATTAACATTTCTGCTTGAAAACAAGTATAACAAAAGCAAATGTTATACCAGAAAAATTTTGCAGTTTGAATAGTTTATAAGTCGAAATCATGCAATAGCAAACAATCAACAAAATCACAGTCTTTAAATATATTTTAGGTATTCAAAATGTAAATACATTTATTTTAAAATATAAGAATTTTGTGAACGTTTTAAAATAATACAACTGTAGTTTCTCGGTACAGTTAAATTAGTTAATCATTTTAAGTTAACATTTAAATTGTTTGATCCTTTTAATTATTTTTCCTCTCATGACATCAATTAGCTTGAGACTTAATGATAAAATATTTTATAAATATAAAATTTTAACTGAATTTTGTTTTCATGTTTCAAGCAGTGCCATTGGCTCTTAGTTTAGTCTGAAAATATTATCTTAAATTTATTAATAAACATTTTATTTCCAAGCGATTCATCACTCTTAAAATATTATTTTCCTTTAATTTGATATTATTTGAATCTTAATGGCAGTGACGATTCATTATAAACTTAAATTTGGTTTAAATTCGAGATTTGAGAAAGAAAGGGATTTGATCTACATTTATTCGAGAAAATATTTTGCTTTTAGCAACTTTAATCGCTTTATTTTAAAAATGTTGTCACATTTTAATTTTCTTGTTTTAATTTTCTTCGATTTACTCTAAAATGAATAAAATAAATATTATTTCTGCTTAGAAACTGGTATTTAAATTTGAAATATAATTGGAAAATATTTTGATATAAGATATTGCAATTTCATTATAGGTGTTTTCATAATTTTGTGGAAATGTCATATCACAGATAAAACAAAATTTAAATAATAATAATAATAATAAAAAATATCGTGTTGGATCATGAAATATATTATATTCTCCTTATAAAAATTAAATAAACCGATTTCTAAGAAATATGAATATTTATCAATAAATGGAAAATTTGCTTTTGATTTTTTGAATACAATGATTCCTATAATTTTCGGATGCTTTATATTCGAGGAATATATTATATCTATTTGTAAATATTTAACTGTGGATATAATACTGTATAGCTGTATTTTGGTGAACTACAGTCAGTTATGTTCAGATTTTATATTTTTCTTATTAACAACCAGTACACTTTTATTTACTTTATAATTTAAGGTCGCTTATATGTAACTAATTTATCTAAGAAGAAAATTCATAGCATAAAGATTTTTTTTTATTCTTAGAACGGTAATTGCTGCTTGATTTAATTTGAACTATTAACAGCAATATATTTGTTTTCATTATTATAAGCAGCAAAACTGTGCTATGTTGTAAATAAATGTGATTGGTTTCTGTGACTATTACTTTTACACTCTGACAGTATAGATAAATATAGTCATTCACAACTTAATTTTTTTCCCATTATTAATTTAATACAAGAGAGATAAAATCATTTATTTTGAAATTTATCTATTGGTATTCATTAGTTTAAATAATGTTTTTTAAATGTATTATAAGTCGCAGTTGATAGTAAATATATTTTTAACTATGCTTTGTACAAAATATCATGTTACTTTCGAACAATTCTTTAATCCTACGGGTGAAGTTGAAGTCGAGAAATGTATAAAATTCGATCAAAGAAGTAAAATGAAAAACGATGGAAAGAATAACTTAAAAGTGTTGCCAAACTGAAATGTATAAACTTCTTTTAATAAAGCTTTGACATTTGTAAAGCTATGATTTCAATCCACTTACATTGATTCAGGTATCTGAAAAAGTTTCATTGCCAACCTGATTTTAGCCTTTTCTGCTTAAATCAGAGTGGTTCTAAATTGTATTTATTGTTATGATGCTAAATTCTTGAAGATATATAGTGGTACATTCTTATGAAATTAGAAGTTTAAAAAAGTATTGGATAAAAGCCCTTCCAAAAAAAAGATACTTTATAATCTTGTGTAATATTAGCTAGATGCTAAAACCTATGGCTTTATATTTGCAGTTAGCATCTTGAGTGAGTTGATTATTGAAATAAAGACTATATCTTTTTTTCAAGCCATGCGAATTTTCACCATTCTACAAAAGTTCAACAGTTATATGTCGGTTGTTCTAGTTATATTACTTGTTAAATTTTAAATGGTCAAGTGTATCAGTTGAGGATCAGTGACTGAATGCCGTATTCGTAAAGGACTATATCCCTTCCCGTAACGCATTCCTATTATTATGCAATTCCCTGACAATTGAAGACTTTCAAGCTTTTGAAGGGTGGCATCCTAAAAGGAGAAGTGTGTTCTTGTAAAGAAAATAAGGCATAATTGGTATAAATGAAGAAAACTATTTTTTGAAATAACATTTATTTCGTATCAATTACACTAAAGTATTAAGAAACAATATTACATTGAGCATGATTTATACAAAAGACATTTAAACTCACACAGAGAAAGAGAGAAAAAGTCAGTTCCTAAAGCTAAAGAAGTGCATTGATTTAAAAGTCATTTTTCGAGATGAACATCTACTTCAAATAAAAAAAGTACCAGAAACATATTTCTTTTTTTTTTCATCTTTTGTCGAACTCATTGTAAAAATGATTCACATTTTCATTTTGAAATGTGTGTGAAACAATGACAATGATGATTTATATTAATGATAAATAATATACTAAATGTGTAAACCTTGTTTTTCCATGAATCATTTAGAAAGAATAAGAAAAGACATTAAAAAAGGAAATAATCGATTTTATGACAGAAATTTTAATTTTCTCTTTGTTTTTTTCTATTATTCTATGGATTAATCCATGAAATCATCGTTTTGCTACCGTCATACTCTAAAGCAACCCAAGGGCTATTGGCAATGGGACCAGTAATTTTGAACCATGGTCAAGTGATGAGAAAGACATCTGAGCCAGCACTCCTCTTCTCCAAACTTCCTCACTAGAAGCCACTGGAAAGATTTTGAACCTCGGAAGATTTAACTTGCATCAACCCATATACATGACTTTTCAGTGGCACAAGGATCCAACTCGTGACATGCCGGTCACTAGTCCGTAATCATAATTATCAAGCTACCACGGTCAACGTTTAATAACGTCACAATCTAAAGTAACGTGAGGTTTTTTGAAGACGGACCTCTTAATTTTGAACCTTAATCAAAAAACGACGTTGCACCTGAACCGCCCCCCCCCCCAATCTTTAAGTTTCACTGCAATGTGAGAAATTGGAGCCCTGACAGATATAATATTCATCAGCCCCTCTATACGGTGGGTCTGTCTTCAGTGCCATCAGGACTCAAACTTGGGAGTTGACAACGCGAGCCTCGAGTTTGTGGCTACATCCCATTTGAAAAGAACTTCAAAAATTGAATTTTTAACCCCTTAACTACCGAGGCCAAGTTGCAAAATCCCCCCCCTAGTGCCCCCGTTTTCCTCACGGGCGCGCTTTGTTACGCAGTTTATTAGGGGGGGGGGGTTCCACCTAAAATTTGCTTACTTTCACTGAAAAAGAATGAAAAAAAAGGATAAAATAATAAAATGGAAAGAAAAATTTTAATCTCTTTAGAGTTACAATATAATAAAAAATAAATCGTAACTTATATGTTCTGCGATATATTCTGAAACATGGCTGGACACATAAACCAGTATCACATTCAGTGCGTTCGTACAAAAAATTAAAAAGCTCCTATTATACACGGTAAGCGAAAATGACAGCAAATGAAGAACACACTCAAACGAAAAACAAGGCAAAAAAAAAAAAAAAAAAAACACCCCTGAGCTATGAATTTTATCGTTCCTAGAATATGCCCCATCAAATTCCTTCTTAACCTCTTCTCCAAAATAAGTAAATTCCTTAGAAGCACTATCAATGTCATTTTAATGTATTCCAAAGCCGTGGGACTAGTTTTAAACAGAGCAGCACAATACAAAATGTCTTTTTTGGAAGGACGAATATATACGTCTGTGGAACTAAACGCATCAGCTTAGCAGGACGTGTACGCACTCCCGCAGCATTTAAGGAGTTAAGACATGAAAAGTCGATTGCAAAGCTTTTGGAATGATTGAAAAAATGCATTGTATAAAGTATAATAAATCTCTAAACTACCTTTGAAAAAAAAGATGAAATATTAGTATTCTGAAAAAAATGTATCATTTACATTTAATAAAACGCATTAATAATGAATAAAATTGTTTTGTTTCAGCAACAAACTATGTAACTAATTACCAAGACCCTACAAATAAAATGCAATATAATTGCAGGAAAACAAAGACATAATATTGAAAAATTTCATTAATATTTTCCTTCCAGTTTGAAGTAAATATTTTGAATTATTCATTATTTTCAAAAAAAATTTGCTGTGGTTTTCAAATAATTTTGAAATTATACTCAGAGATGTTTCATAGTATTTTATAAAACAAAACTGAAAGCGTTAAGCACATAAATTCTAAAAGAGCATTCACAAAAGAAATGAAATAATGATTAAAGGGAGTCAAACTGTCAAGAAGATATTTTTCTCGTTAGAAATTCAACTTTAACAATTATATCTGTCCATTTACGAGTATGTGAGATTGTAACAATGTTCTCGATGGAGAATATTTTCTTTATAACTAAGTTATTAGAAATGCGTTATGTACGACAAATTATTATTTTTTAAAAAAAATCGAAATAAGATATATACGTATATTTAAAAATTAAAGGGAATGACATATGTAGATAGTCACGAATTTCATTCATTACATCCGTCTTTATTAAATTTGAAGTTAATTATTTATAAACGAGATTTTAAACTTTTCTTTCTTTGCTGAGATGTTACTGATTATACTGATTAGAGAAAGAGTTAAAAGCTTTATGTGTGCTTTATTATTAATACTTGAAAAGTGAGTGTCAATAAATGCTGACATATTTGTTATTTCATTTATTTCGTTATTTTAGATATCAGAGAAAACTGCTTTGTAATTAGTGAATAACGAAAGAATGAAAATAATGAACAATTTTATCATAGTGGAATATTTTGATTAACATATCTTAGCCTTTCTAAAAACTGATGTAATATAGATTTATAATAAAGAAAGCTCGTCTCACGGAAATACTGTATTTTGAAAACAGAAGTCCTAGGTCCATTGCTCAACTCTTGGAAGTAATAAAAAATTATATTGGGATTTTATGTAATGAATGGTATGCTGATATATTTATTATGCTAACATATTTGTTATTTATTGACATATATTGACATATTTATTATGTAAATGCTGACATATTTATTATTTCATTTATTTCATTATTTTAGATATTAGAGAAAACTGCTTTGTAATTAGTGAATATCGAAAGAACGAAAATACTGTGCACACATTTTTGACAAATATTAAAGAAAACAAAATAAAATCGTGAAAATTTTACTTAAAGATGCTAGTTCTAGCTATATTTCAAAATTTCACACACATTTCTGTGCGAATGGCAATTGAAAATAATTTTAACACCTATGCATAATTTTTCCAGAAATTTTATACCACTTATTTTAAGAAATTGTAAAAAACAATTTGTATATTGTGATTTAGGAGAGTTGAACAAGGAAATTAGAACACATTTTTTATTTCTAATGGGCGGCGGATGGTGTTTTATCATTGCAGATCCAGTATATGTCGGAATCTGGAATCTCTTTTTAGTGTGGTACAATTTAGGCGAATACCAATCACCGCAGGTAATTTTTGACGCCCAGTTTTCTCCCTAAAATAAGTCACCTGAGCTCTAAGGATGCTAACCTGTTCTAGGATTTAATTTTGCCGAAAGCACCCAAGCCAAACAGACACTCTAGGGATCTTTCATATGCCGTATAATCATACAATATGACCGCTGTCGATTTTCTGCATCATGAAAATCTACAGACTCGGGCTAGGGTCGAACCCGCAACCGAAGGTGCGGAAGGCCAGCGTCAAACCTACCACCTCACCCAGCCGTCGAACAGGGAAAGCAAGTAGAATAAATTTTTCTATACACATGGAATTTTCTGTATTCGGGAATACTTTAAAGTCATTACAAAAAAGTTTTGAAAAAAGGTTTTTCACACATACTTTGATGGTATGTCTTAAGTTTTAAGGGCAATTCAATTAGGAAACAAACAAAAATTGATCATAGAAGTAGTAAATAAAAAATATAGACTAAGTTCTATTTGCGGTTTTATTGAATTTCGAGCCTTATTACACAAAAGAAAATTAAGCGTTTTCATAAAAATTTAAGTTACTGAATATTTAATTATATCATTCATATGAAAATGCATTAGTAAATTTTCTGCTAAGACAAGGACTAAGATTACAAATTTATCATCGTGGAATATTTTGATTAATATATCCTAGCCTTTCTAAAAACTGATCTAATATAGATTTATAACAAAGAAAGCTCGTCTCACGGAAATACTGGACTTGGGAAACAGAAGTCCTAGGTCCATTGCTCAACTCTCGGAAGTTATAAAAATTATATTGAGATTTTATGTAACGAAACTTAAATTACGTTTCAAGGTTTACAAGCCTTAATTATAAATATTTGATAAAACTACTTTATTTACAATTACTACATCAAATATATTTGCAATAAAATATTTACATAATGTATGTACAACACACATTTATACACTATACATATCAATAACTGAAACAATGTTAAATAGAGCACCATGTCAATGTTATATTGATTCCATGGATATGAAGTACAGGCAAGTGTCTTTAATTTACTGAAAAGTGGTAATTGTAGAGCTGAAAATGTTTTCAAATTCAATAAATTTCTTATTGTATTAGATACAGATTTTGATTATTATTATTTTTAGAAGGCGAATTTTTAGAGACATGTGAGTAATTTGAAAACAAAATGTTTCAAATCTAATATTGAGGAAATTTATCGATGTTTATATTTTACGAAGCATCCTCCTATCATTATGTAGACTGATATACAACCTCTGACAATAAAGTTCGGTGAATGAAATCAGAACAGCCGATCTGGCTACACTGCTGAAACAAAACCCCGCACATGCATAGCGACAGGTGTTGGCCACCTGCCCCCACTGTTGTTCAGTAGAGACTCATTTGTATTCCGTGTAAGACTTGTTTTACAAAATGTTTGTTTAGTACTTTGGTTCTTTATTCAGAACATGAAATTGAACGAATAAAAGATCATTTAAACTTTTTTTAAGCTTGGCAAGACACCAAAAGAAACTTATGCGATGCTGGTACGTGTTTATGAAGATCAAACATTGTCCATGAAGTGTGTGTACGAGTGGTTCACCCGTTTTCGAAAAGCAGTGAAAGTGTTTCTGAAACCCCCCGTAGCTGAAGACTGGCGACATCCATCAGTTGCGAAAACACTGAGAAAGTTAGAAAATTAATCACTAAAGATCATCATTAACTGTGGGCATGATAGCTGAAGAACTGCAGATTAACCGTGAATCAGTGCAACAAATTGTTACCCAGAATTTATGAATAAGAAAAACTTATTATCGATATTGACGATATTCCTAACATCCAACGAAACGTGACGAGGCTTCTGAACTCCATCCCAAAGAAGACTTCTTGCAAAGTTTCCAGGACATGTATAGCAGATCTCAGCGGTGCATAGTTATGGAAGGTGACTATTTTAAGGGACAACAAGGTAACTTTCGTCAATATTTCATCTACGTTAATGTTACAGCACTATTCACCGATTTTTATTGTCAGAGGTTGTACTCTTACAAAATGTTAAATAAGAATAAATATTACTCAAGGGATGTGAGACGTGGAAATTTTAATTTTTCTTTTGATATAAGTGATACAATTCATAATTAGATTTGAAAACTGTTTTTAAGTAATTCTGCCAGTTCATTAACCATACATAAGTAAAAACTAATTACATAAGTTTTTTGTAGGTAACAAAAGAGCTTAATTGTATTTTTATAAATAGTTCAAGCTTTAAAAAGGTAACTGTACAATCAAAGCATTTTTGTTCGGCTTTTGCATTTACAGTTACATTTACACTTTAAATGGATGAACTCTACCCATGCATATGTATAAGTATCTGACCTTCGACTAAATACTAAATATATAGTTGGAATCAGAATTTTAAGAGGATACAGTACGATTCAAATGACAAAAATCGGTCAAAAAATCAATTATAATTTTTTTAACCTATTTTATTCTTTATAGATTTTTCTATAATCTCACAAAATATGCAAGCTCAAAGTTTAAAAAAAAAACAAGAATTATGATAACTTTTATATTTCTTTTTATTTACATTCCAACGGCAAAATAAAAATTTTAAGCTGATTTATCTCGCAAAGAAAAATAACTCGTCTATCTTTATTTGAAATGCCAAGGCGTTTTCTCTATTGTGTCAAATGCTTTGAGTTTTTGTTTACCTATTTCTATAAGAAAACATGTAACAAAAGTTAGTATGCATTTTGGAATCAAAACAATAGTTTTTTTTTTACAAAATAGCTGAATTTAGAATTTACATATTGTTTAAGGAATTTTTAATAAGAATCCAGAAAAAAGTTTATTTTACAAATATCAATCATGCTAGCAGAAAACCCATACCCACTTTTGTTATAGACTTTTTGAAGTACTTGTAAATCAAACTTCATGAGTGTAAGTCAATTATTGTAGGAGTAGTATCACTTTAAAATCACTTCATAAAGTTTAAGTTTTTTCCTTAAAAAAATAAAACGGTTTGCTTTTTATAATATTTTGAGCCCAAAAACTAGTTTACATAATGCATATACATACGAAACAAACAAAAACCATTTAAAAACAATTCAATAAAATATTTTGCATGAATCGTGCCATGTCTCGTTAAAATTCGTTCCCATGAAAAAAAAATTAAATTCAAAAATAATTAAATTTTTTTTTAAAAAAAATTAATATATATAATAGTTTTTTCTTTCAAAGAGCGTTTTCTTTCCACTAAAACAAGCATCATAAAACAAATTTTGTGTTATTAAATGAAATAACAATTACTTCCAACATTTCGCAGTAAAATTTGGCAACTTTAATTATTTTGATTCAAGCACCAGAAATTAATCAGGAAATTTCATGGAAGTTTTTATAATTTTTGTTCATATGTAATAAATTTATCTATATTTCGAAAACGAACGAAATAACTTGTTAAAAATCTCGAAAAAATGTATATAATAATGTACCAAATTCAAAACTAATATATTACAGTGTAAATGTATCAGAATTACATGCTGAAAAAATTTTAAATGTTTATTTAAAAATTATTTTTGTAATAAAACATACAAACAAAATGGAATCTTTTTCATTTCATTTGAAACTTATTCACAAAAATGAAAATTTGATTTATTATTCAGTAAACATTTCATCTTAGAAATCGTTCACACAAATGTTTCTTCTGCGCGCACATTTGATGATTTATTAATCATTGAATTAACTCTTGCTGCTCTTATTGGTGGTAAAGTCGTCAATGTATGCATGTCGAATTTTGACGAAGTCTTAGACGATGAGGATAAAAACGAATGGTCATTTTTGTGATTTGTAGTTCTACAGTGCCTGGAGCACATAGCAGTAATCATACTTCTTAAGCACTTTCCAATGCACGTTTCTTTCGTTTGGAACATCAAATATATGTATGGATTAAAAGCACTGTTGCTAGCTGAAATGACTCCAGCCAATGCGCTGATATTCTTGTTGATTAATTCCGAGTAGCCGAAGGAAATGAGGCATTCTTGCACAACATAAGGAATGTTTAGTACGATGAAGGTCAGGAGGATAGCGCTAGTCATTCTCAATGTTTTGATTCTGGCTCGTGGTAATGAAGATGCAGTTTGCTGGCTGGCAGTAAAAACAAACGAACGCAGTCGTATTTCTACCACAATTCTAATGTACAGAACCAGCAAAATCAGAAAAGGAAATATAAAAGCAAACAAAAACACACACATAACGTATGTTTGACGCCAAAACATGGCCTGTGGTGATGTGTAAAACTTAGAAACACACTTGGAAACGTTTTCTGAAATATGGACTACATGAAAGACAATAAAACATGGGAATGCTGGAATCAAAGCAGCAATCCACGTTACGAGAGCGTAATACTTAGGTTCTTGCGATGGTGCGAATGGTCTGACGATAGCGTTGTATCTTTCCACGGCAATTGCCACAAGCATGTACGTTGAAGAACAGAGAGAATACGTTTGTGCGAATTTGAATATCTTACACAAAGCATCTCCAGCAATCCATTGTTGATCTATCAATTCCCAGATGAGTTGAGTCAACATCGTTGCAAATGTGACAGATAGATCTGCAGCTGCCAAGTTCAGGAAAAGAATCTTTGATTTAGGGAAGCGCCCTCTTGTAAGAGGTAGTAGCTGTCTGACTACCATAGTGTTGCCAAGAAGGGAAAAGATAAACATGATGGATAAAGAACATATTCGTACGGTTCTATGATATTCTGGTCCAAAGTCATACGATGGAATTTCTGTAACGTTAATACTGAAATTCGGCAAAGATTTATATAATTCTTCAGAACTATTGCTAATCGCATCCAGCTGCATCTCTACAATTTGTAAGTTTTTAGTCTATTTTTGATGCATTTAACTTTCTGCACCTTCCTAACACTGAAAGTTAAGTTTTATGCTTATGTTATTTGATATGCATTGCTTACGCATTTTTTACTCCATAAATTTAGAATATCACTTCATGGTATTCTGTTCCGGGTACTACTCTAATGATCAAATATTTTATTTGGCGTTTCTGTGTTTGGGTATCAGCTTACTATGTATGCAATTAAATATCGGTTAGTTTGTTGCATTTAAACCTCCTGATGAATAAATTTTTTCTGTCAGTGAATGAAATCTTGTATATTACAGGATCGAGAATAATTCTTATTAGCAATCAACACGTACCGTTGTCACACAACTGTATAGATATACCTGTAAAGAGGAAAGAAAAAAATGAAGAAAAAGGAAATGTGTATATTTTTGTAATGTCTTAAAGACATTTAATTTTTCACAAAAGTTTGAAAGTTCAAATATCAATAAATAAATAACTAATTACTTGGTATTTAACACTTTCAAAATATATCAAATGAAAAGCTTGAATTTTTAAAATACATTTTTAAGCATATTTATTGAACACCGTTTACTATCGGAAATTTTCAATTTCTTGTGTATAATACAAAAATTAGTATAAAATTTTACTTTTGAAATCTGAAGTTTTATAATCTATCTATATAAAACTTCAGATATTTTCAATTTAAAGTAATATACATAAAATTAAAACTTTTGTAAATATGCATATGCATAAAATTAAAAAAAGTCTTTTAAATCAAACTTCTAAATCTCCCTAATTTTCAAATTCTTCATTACAGATCTAGGTATATTTGTTCAAGATAAATTTGATTAGAGTATAGAGAGTACTTGATAATAATATTCAGTATTTTTGGATGCATAAATTATAGTTTTTATAACACAAAGTCAAATTTTTAAGATATAACCAACTAACATTTTGGTATCTTTATAGTAACTTTTGCACTAGAGTACATTGCGTATTGTTTTTATATAGGAATTTATGACAACATTTATTATTACCGCCTACTTTTTGTAACAGGCTAGGAAGACAATTTTAACTATAGGTTATCACTTCCTATTTACTTCCTCAATGTTTTCTGAATAACTTTCAATATGCTCCATAATTTTTTGAAAAAATTAATGATACTCTTCAGTTTTATAATTCCTAAAATTTATTCAAAATACTCATATTTAACTACATTTAAGTATTGAAAAGCATTTATACTTAGCAATACGAATCATAATCGATGTTATGCAATCATTGATAGTGATAAATAAAAGTATCTATTTTCCATTTTCCAATACACACAATTAGGTTCTATTATTCTCCTTTTGAAAATATTTAACGTCACAGAAGTACCATTTTTATTTAGACTCCGTCTTTCTGATTAAACATAAAATCAGGAATAAACACATTTTAATTTCCCAATACATTATTCTTGCTTTGTAATTTCATTTTAAAATTAAAAAAACAAAATCACACACCCGCTATAGAAGAATTCACTTTAAGTATACATTTCAATATCTCTAAATGAAACCCAGATTAGACCTGCATATTCTCAGAAAGTTTCAATCAATTTGTTCGAAACATTTCGACGGTTTCCTTCTTTCCCACACGAATACACAGATCAATAAAGAGTACCAAAGCGATGAAAAATAAGGAAAAATTCTTCCAGAAACCCCCTTTCACGTTTTCCGTAACACAAGCATGATTCGATTTGCTAATACTTTTTCATTGATTACTTCATCAGTTCGTTAGCAAGAGCATTAGAAACAATAGATGGTACGAAACGAGACAGGTCTTAGGTCTTGGCTTTTCATTCGTAATCATGTTAACACATACATCGAGAGTGTCTCTTTTGCGAGTAACAAAACACTTTAAGATACTGTGTATAGTGATTCGATAAAATATTTCTTTTCCTTCATCTGAGTCATGCAATTACAATGCTTTTCCTCCTTCGTATATCTGAATAATAATATAATCCATACAGTTAATTTCATTCCATTAATATACATAAAATATATTACGGATGCACATTATTATGTTCATAAATCCTGTTGCGGCCGCCCATCCGGTATAGTGGTTAGTGACGCTGACTGCGGTGCCGTAGGGCTTTGGATCGAATTCCGTAGAAGGCATGGATGTGTTTGTATTGTAATCCTTCATGACTTCCTTCGTAATGTGTGCTTGGTGCTTACTTTTGTAAGCCCCCGTGTGGTACTTTGTGGTGCACGGAAATTTCTAAATGTTCTCAATAAAAAAAATCCTATTGTAAGAAGATGAAGGAAGAATTTCTTCTTTATATATTTCTTCTGGCAAAAAATGAGAAATAATGATAAAGTAATTTTAATAAGTTAAAGATTTTGATAAAAATTGGAAAAATAGCTTTATATCCATGACAACAAACTTAAACACTATAGATGAAATATGTATAATATACAAGGGAAGTCAAAAAGTAAAGGGACCTTTCAGGGGCGTAGCTACCACCGTATCAGCCGTATTAATAATACGGGGCCCCCTAAGCTGCAGGGGTACCATTATGAGTAAGAACCTACTCATAAGATGTCAAGAGGTCCTAGATAGGCCTACAGATGCCGGGCCCACTCAGGACTAGCTACGCCAGGGAAACCTTTGCACTTTCTCTTTCCAAGGATGTCAACAGTGCTAGCATGCAGCGCTGAATGAAGGGTGGTCAACAACACTTCTATACAACATCTCACTCGTCTTCCCTCATAGTTGTTGGAATAAAACAAACCATTCAATATGGCAGCTCCATTGTCAATTGATGGGAGACTGGCAATAGGGATGGTCCCCAAACCATTCGTAATTTTCTGTGTTCCCCTTGTTTACAGGATGTTGTTGAAATTCTTTAGAACGGGGTGCAGTCACTGGCACTCAAGACTGAACAACCGCATAAATTTAACTGAAATTGTAACTTCGCGCCTGGAGACTGACTAATGGGGTTTTTTGTCCAATAGTACGCGTAAGCACAAAATTGGAGATTTGCCCTCCCTTAAAAGGCGCTGCGTGATAGTTTTCAGAGAGAGAGAGACCCTTTCTTTCAATTTTCAGATGACGTAATCAACAGAATCGAAAAGGGGTTCATGCCGCCCTCAATTCCTCGCCTCCGTTGCAGATAAGTGCCATAATTCTTATTCAATGTTTCCTTAATTCTTATCCTTATTTGTGTTCAATTTAAAACTTAAATTTGTAATGTAATCGTGTAATCTAGTAATGTAATAAACGAAATTAATTTAATTTTAATCTGGCAATGTTTATTTGAAGTTGAGTTATCCTTGAATTGGGTTAGAATAGGTTAACTCACTTGTAATGAGGACTAAAAGTTTGAATAAGCGAACCTGGGTATTATGATGCAAGTTAACTTAAGTGAATTTTAAGAGTAGTTGAAGGGAGCTCCGCATTACAATCTGCACCAAGGAAGAAAGGAGGGCAGGGATTCACTTTTTGCTTGCGGAAGGTGTGAAATCTGCAGAAAGTATTCGTCGCATGCAAGGGCAGTATGGTGACTGCTGTTTATCACGGTGCAAGAACAGAACGCTTATAAAACAGGGAAGAACTTCTTTATGTGACTACGAAAGATAGGGCTGACCATCAACGTCAGCCACTGAGAACAATGCGCAAGTCGTTGAGGGTATAGTGATGGAAAGGATGGCTTATATATCCAGCGCAAGTTCCCCAATTTTCGACAACAAAAAGGGAATCTCTGCCCTACTTTTCTTCTTGGTACAGACCGATTATGGAGCTGTCATGTTGAATGGTCTTTTACACTCTAACGACTACGAGGGAAGGCGAATGACACGTTGTGTAGAGGTGCCGCCAACTACCCATCATTCAGCACTGTTATAAGACAAAGTCCCTTTATTCAACTCCTACTATTAGCTCACTCTCTCCCTATATATATATATATATATATATACATATATATATACATATATATAATATACATATATATATATACATATATATATACATGCATACATATATATATATATATATACATGCATACATATATATATACATGCATACATATATATATAATATATACATGCATACATATATATATATATATATTATATAATCTTTATATATATATGATATAAAACTCTTCTCACACTTTGCATTTTTTCTACACCCATCTTGAACATTGTACACATTGAAAAATATCTACATTTTTGTCAACTAACCAAATTATAGCCTACCAAGTTTCTACATTTTTGACAACCAACCAAATTATAGCCTACCAAATTTCTAAATTTTTGACAACCAACCAAATTATAGCCTACCAAATTTGATTGTCATCTCTCTTGGCGTCTATCTTTTCATGCTGGTTTAAAGGATGCGGCTATGTATAATTTAGATTTTTAACACAATTAATAATAGCTTTCCATTGGTTTCAAGACTGTTGGATCTCTTGGAAAAAGTTCTCTGAGAAGAACTTTTGTAAAATCTTTTTTGAAGAATCCTTTTATTAGGTAATTCTTTTAATAATTTTCTGTTTAAACATTGTAAGAGAATTTTTTGCTGAATAGTAGTTTTCTCATACTTTCTATGAGGTTTATTATACTTTGAATATTTATAATTTGAATTTCCATTTATTTTATTTTGGTTTTTCCTACCGAGTTGCAAATGGGGAAGGTTGGTGCCTTCAAACTAGTTAAATCCCACTTATTTGGCCCTAAGCCGGAAATTTCTTTTTGACTCGCTAGGTTCTTTTTTGTATTTCCTTTTTGTATTTTTTTATAGATTCGATCTTCATGTTTTCCTTTTTTTATTTTTATGTTCTTCATTTTCTGCTTTTTTATTTTTGATATATTTTATAAATTTTTCTTCCATATATAGAAAAATATATATCTTTTGTTCAAATTTTCAATCGTTAATAAAATACTTTCTATTTATCCAATCAGGTTCAAATAATTTTTTTAAACTTGTAGTAGATGATACTTGATGTAAAGACAGTTTTTTTCAAATATTAATTCATTAATTACCGGTTAATTAATTAAATTAATTCCATTGTTGTAACAATGGAACTGTTAAAAAATGAAAATAGTTGGCATCGAAAACCGGTTTTTCAGCCAAACTAGCCAAATCAGGTGTGCATTGTTACAACAATGCAGCCAAATCATGCTCTTTTTTTCATTTCTTTCTATTATTTCACTCTCTCCCTATATTTATATATATCTTGTTCAAATTTTCAATCGTTAATAAAATACTTTCTATTCATCCATTCAAAGTGGGAATTGATTGAAATTTTTTTTTTAAATTACTTGTTTTTGATTTTTTTTTTTTGTATATATAAATAACACGCACGAGGAGAAAAGATTTCAGATTTTTTTTTATCAGATGAGTATAACTTCACAGAACATTAATGGTAAGAGAACAGGAAATTTATTTCTGTCAAATAATAAACAGTTTGTATATAAAATATACAAGAATGAATTATGTCCAGTAATAAAGTAAATTAATAATAATTTTACGTAGGATCACAGTATTAATTTACCTTTGTATAAAACTATAAGTCTTTAGAAGAGTTTAAAAACGAAATGTGCTACATCAAAAAATATCTACTCATTTAACAAATACGCAAATCCTGTTACAATTTTAGAAACCTCTGCAATAACTATGCTTTTGAAAATCTGAATTTGTCTCCTTAGATTTTACATATCAACGAGGAAAATAGCATAATCATTTGTACATTTGCTACGAATTTACACTAAAACATATTTTCAGTTCAACGCAGTTTTTTTTAATGCACCGTAATCAATTTATTTACGATCAAAAGGCACTTTTGTAATATTACCATTCCGACATGGAAACATTTATTTCATGAACTAGCATTTATTTAAATAACTATTTAACATTTTAAAAAATGAGAGACGTCTTTATTGAATTTAAATTAGTTTGAAAATCTAAGATGACAAAAATGTTAAGGCAATATAACAAGGAATAATACCGAAATTGTTGACCTACTGCCTTCTTGAAAAGCACGTCAGGGGAAAAAAAGCATTGACTTTTGAGACAATTGCATCGAACATAGTTTGCGAAAGACAAAGATACACGAGAGCATGTATGTCATTCACCCATACGTAAGCATCAGAGGCTCGGAATGCTACTCACTTCCCTGGGAGCGTCTTGGAATTCAATTTAGGGGTGTACTCAAACAATTTGTCACATGTTCCATGGATGCACCTGTCAAGACGTATGCGTTCGACATCTAAAATCCCCACAACACTGACGACAGGTACATATCTCTTCACTTAGAGATTATAATTACGCACTTAAAATGTTTAACAAAGCATGGATTTGAGACGCGTAAAAATAATTGAAACAACAATCCAGTTTATCTCGGAGGAGTTGGGATGAATAGCTGTAAAACGTACCTCTAGTTCTTTCTAAAAGAATTGAATTCAGATTCTGGTACAAAAATAGATTTATTTTGCTATGCGTACAACTAATATTTAACATCAATATGTGGATTTTTAACAACTTACAAATGATAAATTAATCTACTGATAAACTGATAAAATAAAGGAAGAAATACTGAAATAAGTTATGGGAATATAAAGAGAAAAGTATTTAAAATGTAGATTTATTTAATAAATGTAACCTGCAAAATTCATGGTTAAAATTTGGAAATCTTTTTTCTTATAACAATTTATTATCACTACTGCAGTTTATATGTATATATATATATATATTTGTAATAATTCCCTTTAATTTCTCTAAAAATGTTTTTTTTTAAATTGTAATAGTTCTGGCCTTTAGGACTCGCCTTCCAGGATAAATACTAGCTACCCGCATAACAGTAATCATTGTAACCATGTATCTTATAAAATTAACAGTTTGTATTTTTTAAAGTAAGATTACATCAGAATCTATCAAACGATATCTTTGCACCAATCATAGCCTCCGTACACGGAAGTCATGCAGATCGAAGACTTCCTGTGTTGCCACTTCATATAAATAGCCAGGACTCAGAAAACTCTCTTTGCCCTCGTCATGTTGTAATTAGCTGTGGCCCGTTTTTATATTTTTGTCTGCTTTATGTGATGTCGAGATGCTGTTGTCCAGCTATATTTATATGTGTGTGTGATCATCAATAAATGCTACTTAAGCAGATGTTTCCTTATACCAAATGATTCCTCGTCACCACAACAACCACACCTTCATAATTTAATAATTAAAACATCCATATATATATATATATATATATATATGTATTACTGTCTGGTGTTCCATCCATGTGTGATAGATATAAGCCTACTTTTTCAACATGGCTCAGTTTTTTCTATTATGTCGAAAACTTCTGTTGTACTTGAAAGGCGGATCCATAAAGTATTGCTTAACTCTTATTTCGCTGTTCTAATTCAGCGACAGCTTTAAAAATAATAATAGTTCTCCCTTTTAGTCTAAAGACTCTTTTTGTATCTTCAATTTTAATATCTCTATACCTCTGTTTCTTGTTTAGTCTGTTTTTATCCAATTTTAGTACAATATTCTTGTGCACCATTTATTTTCATGATATGTTTTTTAAAATCTAATTTCGTTTTTAGCCTTGGGGGAAGTACAATTTTGTGTCTTATTATTTTGTTGTTATTATATATCTATATATAAAAACTTTGTTTAAACCTGCAATCCTGGTTCTTAAGGCCAGGAGTTTGCTATAGTACTACTGTGGCTAAGACTTTATACTATCATGACTGTAGTTATCTTAGGTTTATAACTATTTTGTGTGTGTATATTTTTGAATTATATATATATATATATATATATATTAAACTGTTTTATGGATAGCATTCAAATAATATAATAGAAGATATCATTAGTTCAAATTTATTTTTATTAAAATTCTTAGGAATATTTTTCAGGATTTGTATTTGTCGATGAGAAAAAACAAAATTGAAGCAAGAGAAAGAAAAATTATTATTTTATGTTCCCTTCTGGTTTCAAGATCCAAATATCTTTTTTAAGCATGAAACTTATTTTTTTATCTAAACCCCGATGCAATTTTCCCCTCAGTAAAAAAGTATAGAAATCCCAAGCGGTTTTTACAAATTCTTTTTAAATGCCTTTGAGAATATCTAATGGCTGGTGTCCGATGCTGTTTCCGATCCTTTTATTTTCGTGAGTTTTCTTTTATGGAAGATGCGACTCATTTTGAGCATTAAAAGGAATAAATGATAGGAGGTAAAAATTACAGATTCAAGAAACACCGATAAGATTTGCTGTTGCAATAAAGACAAAATTCACGAGGGTATTTAATAAGATGTAACATGTGTGAGATAAAAAAAGAAAACAAAAATTGCAAAACCCATCCCCATTGCTTGAGGATAAGTTCCGTCTTAATAAAGTTTATTATAAATCAGAACTTTAAGATAAATGAAAAATATTGTCTTTTTCAATTTCAATACAAAACAATAGAGCATTAATACAAGAAATGTGTTATAAAATGTATTATATCTATGAAACATGCAATGAAAAAATATGGAAAATATTAAAAATTTTATAATTATGGTGACTTATAATATATTATTACATACGTCTAAAAACCAAAAGAAATTTCAATAAGTTTACAGTAAAATATTGAAATTTATATAAAAAAAAACTAAAAAAAATTCCTAGAAATAACTCAAAACAGGAGACTATTTGTAATTTTTTAAAATTTGTCAGTTATTGAAAAAATCGGCATAAATGATGTCTTTTTTTACAAGTAAACATTAAAAGCCTATTTGTGTGGTAGTCATCTTTTAGTTCGTTGGATGATCAAAATTCACGAAAAGCAGATTGGTCTCTACTAAGACTGCAACTGTGAGTACGTAAACATAGACAAGAGAAACCTGACCTAATCAACAAACGATTCTAGAATTCTAAGAGTCAGACATAGTCAACAGACTATTCTAGGATTCTTGGAGTCAAGGACATAGTCAGCAGACTATTATAGAATTCTAGGAGTGAAAAACAAATTCAACAGACTATTCTAATATCCTAGAAGTCAAGGACATAGTCAAAAGAGTGTCATCGGAAATAAGATACACTCTCAATGAACAATGTCTAATTTCTGTAATTATCTAAAAATTAAAATTTAAAAAATAATCTTGCAAATAGTGGTCGTTAACGAACAAATACTCTAAGTCAAGTAAAATGCTGAAACGCAACGCACGAAAAAGCCTACTTCACGAGTCTCAGATCGAAAAGTAGAATGTGGTTAGAACAAGGAATGGGTAACTGAATATCTACTACACTGCACACGACAACGGCATGAATCTGCTTTTGAATCATCTAAGACACACCTTCCTTTACTTACTTGCAAGAAAAAACCGGCCATGATGGCAGTGAAGCAAACATATATTAGAATAGAGTACTCTGGCGAGATAATACACTCTATTTAGTGATGAAAAGTTATTTTGGGTTTGCAATGGTCAATAGGACATCTGTTTTTGGCACTTCAAGTAAGGCAATCCTACTACAAACTTTCTGAATAACTGAGTGAAGTTTATCACTTCTTTCATGAATTTAGGGTATCTGAGTGTTGAGGGAGCTTAAAGGCGGTATCATACGTAAATTTTTCATGCAACTTTTTAGCCCGACTTTTCGCCGAATCTGAGGGTGAAGGGTTACCGTAAACAAAGTGACCTGCTGTGACGTCAGCCACGCTCTTTCTTCACATTGAAATATTAATCGCCCATTTTTCTGCTTCAAAAACGACCATCCAATATTATTTCTTTTACTTCGCTCACGCTTTTGTTTATGGGGGTAAACAGAAATGGAGCATCATTCTGCAAAAAATATTATACGCAGTTAAAATATTACCGCCAGCTTGTTTATGACGTAGGGCGCCGAAGAACCCCATTGGCTGGAATTTCAAGCAACTTTCATTACGAGCAACTTTCTCAGCTCAATGGCAAAAAGTTGTTCGAAAGCCATTGCTATGGCAACTGAGTAAAAATTGCACGAATTGGACCAAAAATTGCACCAAATTTGTACGTGTGATAAGGCCTTAAGAAAGCGGAATTATTTTTACAGGAAAGATAAGTTCCGAATTTTAAACGCCGGTATTAGAGCATTTTATGAAACCATCATCGGAAAGATGTAGGATAACGACTTTATATCTTTCTGCAAGAATTTACATGTTGTTAAACGTGCAAGCCACCCCCACTCGGCTTAAGAATGATAAAATAAGGCTACTTAAGTCACCTGATTTAAACTCATTGAGAATATTAGAGTCTTACTGAAGAAGCAACTTCAAGATTTAACTTTTAGCACAGAAATCAATTCGTAAAATTTGTTTGAAAATGATCAGTAATTGATTTATTAGCTAATTATTTATAATGTTGAACTCTGAAGCAATACAAAAACTATTGGTGACGAGTGTCGTAATTAAGAATCTAGCTGAAAAAAATGTGAGCTGGCCCCATCTCATCAAATTCCACATAATGTCTGCGTGAAAATCGTAAATCTCGACAGAGTCAATGCGCATCAGCTCCCCTACAAGACGAATACTTAATCACTTCAAGACTTGAACACATGACTCTAGATAAAGATCTTAATAGGTCTCAGACACACAAAGATAATTAGAAATAACTTGAACTGGAACAAAGAGCGATTTTTTCTTCTTTTCCTTTCATATAGAATGTAATACCATTTTTATATGCATTCACAAAATATTGCATAACACTTTACTATATAAAATAGTTCCTTATCTTTCAGATATAAAGAAAATTGTTACTATTTACAGTGTTGCAAGTTTTTGTACATTTCTCAATGTTTTATTCACCA
Organism: Trichonephila clavata; assembly: GCA_019973975.1. Lineage (NCBI taxonomy): Eukaryota > Metazoa > Arthropoda > Arachnida > Araneae > Nephilidae > Trichonephila > Trichonephila clavata. The sequence goes on along the minus strand of BMAO01031904.1, from coordinate 21,050 downwards.
CGAAAACTTCAAATAACACTCCTGACAATGGACAAGTATTTCCTAAGGCTTAGGTTCTCATGAATCTCAAGAAAAAATCGATAAATTAATTTCTCTTTTCGATATAACAAGGGATAGAACGTGTACAAGGACAAGGATGTTTTCAATATAATCATTTATTATTTATTTAAGTACGAAACACTTCAGAGAACGAAGTTTTCAGAACAGAAAAAAAGGAACATCAAAAGAACACAATAAAATGGTTTGTCTTATCTCTAAGAAACTTTGATTTCTAAAAGTAGAATCTTAAATGTAACATCACATGGAGGAAAGAAAATATGTATCTTGTGAAAACATGTTCAAAAATATTTTCGACATGGAATAAATATAATACATTTCTCTAGAACGCGAGTTTAGTTGTAAATATTTGATTTTCATGTAAAATTTTATATTTGTATAATACAGACATAAATTTTTCTTATATAGAGTATCAAAATTCATATAATCGTTATTACAGTATACAAGATATTAATAAAATCGGAAATTAATTCTAGCAGAATTTTCAGCAACAGGTTGAGTATACTGATGAAATGAAAAATATACAATCTTGCAACGAAAATTGTTTAAAAATATGAACATTAATAAAAAACTATGGAATGAAATATTAAAAAAAATCATTTTTTTTTAATCTTTAAGTTATTAAGTATTTTTTCAAGCTTGTAGAATTAATTTTTAAAAATATGTCAACTTATATGTGCTTCAGGATTAAAAAAATGTATTCGATTGTTTTAGAAAACACTTTTCTAAAAAGAGCAATGTATTCCTCTTAAGAACTTTTAGTAAAAGCATTGATTAGAACATAAATATTCAACCCCATAGAGATTAGAGGCTTTTTGTTTGACTAGTACCAATAAACTTGGTTATGTGATTCAGTTATAGGGTTATTAACATTCTCCACCTTGAGTTATTATTTACTTACCATTACAATAAGATCTTTAATTTAAATAGTTATTCCAAGGAAGGACAAGAGTATAGAAACTTAAATGAAACATACAACAGCAATCCCGTTTACTCTTAACTATTAGTTTGTCTGAATACAATTTATATCCCCCATATATTGATTGGGATGAATCAATTGTAGCTAAGTGCTTTGATGGTTCGTTTGGTATTTACTTTTCTTTATATGTTAAGAGACTCTATATGTGATAGAAAGAGCAAACAGGATAAACACAGAAAAAGAAAATAAACTTGATCAAAGACGTGTTAATTGAAGTGAAGAGGAAATGAAGACCGAGAGCTCTTTTACCATTTTTACAATTCATTAAATTCTTCTATTTACGTATACATGCAAGTAAAACAAGGATAAATTTATACATACAAGTTATATAAACATTAATCATTAGTTTTAGGAATACACGCATTATTCTTTTAATTAAATAAAATGCAAAATAAGTATTGTTATATAAGAATATATAAGTAGAGCAGGAAAGTAAAATGAAAAGAAATGACGATTTTACTTATCAGAAGGAATCGCATTACCAAAACTATTTTTTTTGCTTCAGTATCTGATTAAAATTTTATAGATTCATTTGAATAAATCTTATTTATATTGTTATATTTTGTTTTTTTCAATTAGATTGCATTACGCAGAATGATTCAAAGTTTTAAATATAATTTGCTGGAAGGAAGGATGAAATACACTCCCAACAAACACTTTATGTTGCACTATCCGAGATCTTACTCAAAAGTTGAGATATAAGACTTCCAGTTACTGGCTCAGTTATGAAGAGAACTGAATTGCACGCAATAAAAAATCTTGATGTGAATGCGGACTGAATTTATTGTTCTTTACTAGCTGCATGGTTTTGAGTTCCACGGGCTTCTTCAAGTGTATAACTTTATGCCCATAGAAATTTCCCCTTCCCCTCTCGGTATCAGCATTTCTTGTGCAGCGTTCGTTGTGTGTGTGATTTCTATATCAATATCATTAAAATTCCCTGTTTCTAGATATCTTCACCCTCTTTGCCCCGTCTGATGGATATGTTCTCCTCCGCTTAGTCTGTCGTTGCACGGACTTTTTCCGAGAGTATAACAAAGGAAATTTCCTTTTTCCCTCTCAATGCCAACACATCTGGATGAGGGTGTATGCGCGATGTGTGTGATTTATATACTTATGTCATTAAAATTATCTTTCCGAAATGTCTTCAATTTATTTTCCTTTACAGATAGGTTTCTATTCCCTCGGCTTAGCCCGGCATTACACGAGCTTTTTCGTGTATAAAACTCTTTTCCCTCGTTTTTTTGCCAGTGATAAGATCTTTCTTTAAATTTCCGTTTTTGATTCCTAATTTACAAAACTAATATAGTTTTATCCAAAAGAAAAAAGACAATGTACAATGTTATTATTAAATAATTAATTTTGTATCCATCAGAACAGGCTGATCGATAAAGCTAATTGAAAACTCGAATGTTTATCTAAAATTGTCATGTGCATGAGCTACCCGAACAAGGAAAATATGCATTGTAAGTGTAGTTTTTCATGTGACTCAAATGAAAAGGTCAAAAAAGTAATATATGACTTGCGAGAAATCTATTGCTTCTAGATTCTATTTATATTCGATCATAAGTAATCCGTAGTAGTGTGTCCATTGATTTCGATAGTAAAATTAATCCATTTATGTAGAAAAAAATTATGAGCCCACTCATAACAGCTCTTTCTATGTATTCGAGACCGAGTGTTTTTTATGGTGGTTTAATGAATTAAAAAACTGATAATAATTATTATGGATAGAAAAGTAGCAAGTGTTGCACGATTTTGAAATTTTAACAAAATTGGTCATATTTTGAGATAACTGGCCTAGAGTAGCACGATTTTTTTTTATGGATCATCAAATTTAGAAGGCTTTATTTTCTTAAACCTTTACTCAAGTATTTTATATTAAATTTCAATGTTGATATTCTAATTTTCTATCACCTTTCATAAAATTTACATTTCAAAATAGTATTTCATTAGTAATGCAACCTTTCCATACTTTGAATGTTTTTAAACATACTTAGAAGATTATTTTAAGAACTTTGATTATTAAACAATTTTGAGTATATGATAAATTTACAAAACTACTACTTGAAAAAAATAATAACCTGAAAGTGTGTATCCTACGTTATTCTCTGAAGTTATCAAGTTTATTATCTCTGTAATATCAGGAGCACGATATATTATTTTTTCAAAGATAAGAAAATTGTATTACTTATTATCTTGTTAATTCTAAGGAAGATACTCACACAATGCAGTTTACGTATGGTATTGATTTTACATATTATTATGTACGTCCTATAAATTGCATTAAAATGGCACTCGATTTCAACACAGCAGAAGCTTTTAAGGGGGAAAATATCATTTTAACCTTAAAGATATATAGCTAATCATAAAAAAAAAAAAAAAAAAAAAAAAAAAAAAAAAAAAAAAAAAAAAAAAAAAAAAAGAAGTTTGTTAATTAAATTTGAAACTTAAAAAAAAAAAAAAAAAAAAAAAAAAAAAAAAAAATAAAAAAAAAAAAAAAAAAAAAAAAAAAAAAAAAAAAAAAAAAAAAAAAAAAATCTGATATAAAAAAAATATCGTGAAACCTCCTCATGTTTTCCGAATTGAAGATCTCGCTTATAATTTGAATTCCGAGGTGACCCAAAGGCAGTATGGTTTGAAAAGCCATTGAATCAATACTCAAAATGATAGGTAATAATAATAACTTACTTCTACTAACCAAGCTTTAGATATGATTATATGATATGAATACAAGGCAGGTTAAAGGGAATAACTAAATTTCCCCATTTAACTGAACGAGATGCAACTCCAGACCTCTGAAGAGTCAATAACCGGTTGAATGCTGAATTCCAAATATTGATGTGACGATGTGGGTATTTGGTCCACATACCGACTCTAATATGTAGCAATATCGTCCACAATCATCTACCTTGCTGACAGAAATCCATACTATTTATATTTTCTGCAGTATTGACTTCATTTGTATCGATATTTTGTTTTAGCTAAATGTATCGATTTGGCTGGATGGAAGAAAATTCAAGTTACAGTGTGTGCTATCCATGATGTATCTTATCTAAAGAGAGGATAGATTTCGCGGATAGTACACTGTTACAGGAGCCAATTCAGAAGTGCTTCTCCACTTTCAATGTTTGAATCATTATTTTCACTGCCCTATATATTAACAATGTATTGAAAGCAACAATAATGTTCTTTGACGATAAATCTACAATACCAGCTTAATTGCAAACCATACAACTTATCAAGATTAGTAATTTTACTTTTAAGTAAATTGCTTATAAGCATTACGTTACTTTCCTGTCTGCATTTATAAGTGTATTATATCAGTGTAAATGAGTATTTTATTTTTTATAATGTCTGAATGTATTTTGGTTTGCTTAATTTCAGTTAATTAATAATTTTTTAAAATAATCTTTTATTTTCGAAAAGTTTCCACCTCTCATGTAGAGTTATAACACCCTTCTGTGGGTGCGTCCCACAGTTAAAGAATCGCTGCACTATAGAGTTGTTATTGATAACCAATTAGAGTAATTCAGATACTTACCTTATAGTATTTACAAGTGTTGTTGTTTCTTATGCCACCTGTCTGATGGTGTCATATCGAGGCCCACGAAATTCATCGGGCTAGGTGTACGCCTGTCGTTAGCTTTTAGCTTTGAGCACTGTGCAGGTGACAGTATGATTTGGTTCGGTTCATACATGATAGATGGCGACACCACCTATCTTTACCTCAATAATTTAGGAATGGAACTGGAGGGAGAGAAATATTCTCCCGCCCCCTGCACCCGTGGTTTCTTCTGGTATCACCCACAAGACTTCCGGACCCACTGATTCAACGAACACTCGGAGGGTATTTGGTCGCATAGAGCATCGAACCCAGGCCTTCTGGTCTGGAGTCCGATGCTCTAACCGCTAGGCTACCCACGGCCATTTACAAGTATTTTGCTATAATTTTTTTTAAAAAAGTCTATATTTGTAAAAGCGAATTAGACAAAAGTTAATAAATGTGATGGTAAAACAATTACATCTCTTTTGTAACATTCCATTGTTTCAGACTGTTTCAAGACATGATTCGGATGTTTCGATCTCCCGAATGTCAACTATTCTTCGATTTAAACAACAATACTTTCGGTATCCCAGTTGCATGTTCTATCTCAAATTGTGATACGCTCCTATAGGACACTTATTCATACGCAAAATATTGATGCAATATGTCGCAATGTACAGTCTACCCTCTTTAACTTTTCTTCCGTTCAAGCAAATTAGCATTTTTAACTAGAACAGCCCCTCTATACAAGTGAACGCCAATATCGAATAATATATGTCATCAATACAGATTATTATAGATTATAGTAGTGGATTGCAGTTAATTGGGGAGAATATTACCACCACATATTGATTCCTGTTAGTGGATCCCGAAGCCACAATGTAATTTTATCTTTTCGTTCAGCAATTGCCTCGTTATTCAATCTTAAAAGCCGAGGGGATGTATCTCGTTCAGATAAGTAGCAAAATTTACTTATTCCCTTTAAATTACTCGGTCTGTATTTCTCGTACTCATTTCTAGTGTTGGATTAATAAAAGAAAAGTATTACTATTTTTTGATTTTTACCATTTCAAAATGATTCAATAACTTTTTCTCCCGTGTTGCATTCGGATGCCCTCGGGAATTCTAATACTGAGTGAGATTTTCACCTCAATCAACATGTGGAGAAGGTATCGCGACAATTACAGCATTATATAATGATTAATAAAATGAATTATAATTAAGTATCATAATTCATTATTATATATTTTTCAAGTTGGATTTCAATTGTCCTTTTTTAAATAGCCATAATTCATGGCCCACAAAGGATTGAGTTTAAGATCGACCTTTTTTATTTGGTAAACCTTAAAATAAAATTCTTCTGTAGATATAATCACGTAAAAAGGCGGTGTTCTTATAGTGTCTGGAAGAATCTTTACTGGTCAAAGAAAAATATTATCCTGTTTGAAGTCTTCAAATGTGCCAAAAAGTCTAGAAAAGTCCACTAAAACTAAGTATAATATTTTTTGAAGAAGCAAAAGAAGAAAATTGTCTTGAAGAGGAGAAGTAGAGTTTCTGAACAATGCTGCTTCATTCGCACTTATCATCGAAATTTACTGAGATGGAAAGAAAAAAAGGTATACAATTGTACAATAACAAAACCAGGGCGAGAGGAAATGGTGCGTAAGCCCATTTCTACGGTTAAATGCACAATGTCTTAGGTAAACCTTCTCTATTTTCCGAGTTCAGATTTTTACTCCATAAAAAACATCTATCATTCAGTATATCTTCTTTCGCAGCTTATAAAGAGAGAAAAAATTTTGTTTAGAGAAAAAATTGGAAGAAAAAACCTGAATATTTCTTCTGGGTTATATCAGAAAAAATAATTATTTAATAAAAACTAAAATTTTTAATTTTGTTCTTATAATACGAAGAAAAAAAGATTTATGCAAATACTCGGATATTTTTTTCATTATGTATAAGCTGTTTTATAAAAAGCATATATTGATGCTTGTTGAGAGATTTTTTATTTTTAACAACAAAAAGCGGAAGTAATGTTTAAAGGAAAACGAAATACGAGGTGGATCTGAAAACTAAGTAACGGTTTTAGAAAAACATTTAAAAAAATAATGTTTACATGAAAGAAAACGTTGGAAATTACATTTATACAAATATCACCACTATTCAGGTATTTGCCATATCAGAAAACCAACTTTTCTATACCTGAACAGCTCTTTGTGGAAACCCATCACAAAGCAATCTTATTGTGAACCATCTGTTTTCACAAAATGTTCTCATTCATTTTTCCAACCAAATCGTCATTGACAACAGAAGTCCGTCTACTGTATGCTTCGTCATGAGCATTGGTGCTCCTATCACTGGCATGTCAAATCCGCTTTCTTACCATTCCCTCATGCATTGCATTTTCATCATAAAACTCTCCAACTAATTTAACATTCATTGAGTTTTAAAAATGGATTACAAGAACTCACTTTACAGTCATTGGAATGAACAATCGTTTTAAACATTTGGAACGACCACTAACACGTGTAAAATTAACACAATTAGTGTGTAATGGCGTCATTGTGTTCTGACAACTTACCAGAGACACATGTGTGCAAGGGTTGAACTCCGATGTTACCACTGCGTTACTTAGTTTTTGGACTCACCTCGTATTTACGGAGACATTGCTTTTTTTATTCAATCAGTTTATAGAAAAGCTAGCATACATATGATTTGATACTTAATCACAAATTCAAAAAAAGAAATTTCAACTCATAAGCTTACAGAGGTTATTAAGAAGTAAAAGTTAACAAGTTAACATACAGTCATACAGTTATATATGTGTGCTCGCTAATGATAATAATTATATATATATATATACATAAGCTCGATTGTAATGAAATTTCGTATGCACAGACATTTGTACGGAGCATGCAAATTATTAAAGTTTGGTGTCCACTGAATGAATAGCGGGAGCTACAGCGCATCGGAAGAGCGCACTCAGCAGGTGTCTATAATATGCGATTCTCAATCTGATGGTCAAAATTTCTGTTGCATTAGGATTTAGGATACCTTTCAACGACTGAAAAAATGCCTCTCCGCTTGATTCGAGCTCATTACTAGCAACTTTCAGAGTTTAAAAGAGGTCGTATAATTGAACTGAAATAGGAAGGTTGGGCAAATCGGAGAATCACTCGTCATATGGGTCGAAGAGATGAGGTCGTTAGAAGATGCTGACAAAAATAGGTGGACAATGGCAGATGTACGATTTTACCGACCGCTACGCCACCTGCAATTCACGTCTGCACAGTGTCGAGCCAGATTACAGTGCTACTTGGCTAAATCAGGTTGGAATCATGCTAACTGAAGAAGTATAGTATTTAGCAACGCATCTCGCTCCCAAATGTGTCCTGACGATCATCGAAGAGAAAGAAAGTAACGGTGAAAGAAAGAAAGACGCCAAGGACAGCGTGCCGATCCTGCTTTCAATATTTCACACCACAAAGGCTCTCAACCAGGAGTTATGGTCTGAGGGGCCATTTTTTTTGACAATTGGACCCCTTTGGGCGTCATTAGAGGCACACTTATAGCACAGCGGTACGTCAATAACATTCTGAGAACTGTTTTCCTTCCTTTTTTTTTCAGTACTCTGGCTTCATTTTTCAGCAAGATAATGCCAGACCACATACGGCACGTGTTGCTATCGACTGTCTTACAGCTTGCCAAACACTTCTTTAGCCAGTCAGATTGCCATATTTCTTTCCAACCCACCTAATGAGATAACCATTACTGTATCGCTTAAAAATTAGCAGTTTTGTATTTTTAAAGTATAAGTGTATTTGAATCCATTGTACGATATCTTTCCACCAATCATAGGCTCCGCTAAAGGAAGTCATACGAGCTGGGAACTTTCATTTGCCTCTTGATACAAAACCCAGGGAATCTGGAAACTTTTTCTGTTTTGTCTTCTTCACAACGTAGTACGCGCGTATGTTTTATTTGTGCTTTAAGTCGTCCATCTTTGTTTGTGTGTCTTGTTCAATTATCTAGGAGTTACTTAAAGTGGATTATCTGTCAACAAGACTGCCTCATCAATACCAGACATAATACATCAATCATCAATACCATATTGCATAAATTATCTAAAATATGGTCATCGTTACAGTAATCATTACAAATATAGCCACGACTCTAATCATATATATGTATATATATATATATTCAAGAAACTAATCATATTGAAGTTTTTGTTAAAAACCTTATTTCTTATTTCTTTTAATTATTGAGGTCTCTCTATATATTTAGTAGCCTAAGTGTGCTTAACTATACAAAAAGTTAACCAATTCAAGGATATAATCAATCTTAAGAGAGAAAAGCATAAGTATACACTGGTGTGCAAAAATTAAGGACGAAGTCGAAAAATTAGCATATCAGATGAATGAAGAGGAAGAGCGGTCAGAAAGACCAATCAGGAGATTAAGTGAGGTGATGTACGGTAGCACATGCGCAGATATGCAGGTAGACGTAATGGGGGAGTGTCTGAGTAGTAAAGCATGTTGTCGGTGTAAGATTAGTATTTCTGGCAAAGAGATTGCACACGGTATAGCAGTTAAAATCACACCGAGTTGCTGCCTCAGCGAGAAATGGCGAATAATCAATCTGTTAGACGACATCTGGATGCTTTTACCCGAGGTCGAATCATTGAGAAGTTGGAGGAAGGTCGCAGTGTGACAAGTGTGGCTGCAGAGTTCGGAATTGCTCACAGCATCGTTTCACGACTTTGGAGACAATTTCAAACTACAGGAACAGCTATCCGGGGGTTCAGTAATGGTCGTCCACGAGGAACCACACCCGCAGATGACCGGTGTATTGCCTTACAGACCAGAAGAAACAGGCGGCAGACAGCGGGAGAAATCACTAGACACACGACACAGGCGACTGGACGACCGATATCACGTTTTACCGTGGCCAGAACACTGCACGATGGTTGTCTGTTTGAACGACGCCCTGTACGGTGTGTACCTCTAACGCCTGCCCATCGGAGAAGGCGTTCTCTGTGGTGCCGGTAACACCGGAATTGGAGAGACAATGAATGGGGACGAGTACCCTTTACAGATGAGAGCAGATTCAGTCTGAGTAGCGATTCTCATCGCATACTCATCTGAAGAGAGCGGGAAATCCGCAATCATCCCTCGAACATCATTGAAAGGGACAGGTATGGAGGTGGCGGTGTTCTCGTTTGGGGAGGCATCATGCTTGGTAGTCGTACAGACCTTCACATCTTCGACGCAGGTTCAGTCACCGGGACCAGTTATTGTAACGAGATTCTTCTTCCATATGTGCGTCTTTTTAGAGGCGCTATGGGTCCGCAGTTCCTTTTCATGGACAACAATGCACCATGTCATCGCACAGTAGCTGCCGAACAGCTCTTAGAGAGTGAGGATATTGAACGTATGGATTGGTCGGCACGATCTCCGGATCACAATCCCATCGAGCATGTATGGGATTTTCTAGGCAGACGCTTGGCAGCTTGTACCTTACCACCAGTAACGATTCCGGAGCTTCGATTGGCGATGGAAGACAATTGGGCAGCAATGCCTCAACAACTCATTGACACCCTCTTTCTCAGCATGGGCAGACGCTGTGAAACCTGCCTAGCAGTCAGGGGAGATTATATCCCCTACTAAAGACCGGATATTTCTTGCTGGACACCCATCACAGGGATGTTTCGGCCTTCAGTCGCATTGCGCTCCATGCTACTTTTTCAATAAAGCTCCTTTTTTTATCCCTCTGATTTCTCTTTTAGTAAGTGTTGCTTACATTACTCATGTCCTTACGTATTGGGGATCTTACGGTATTAAATGAGTTGATTTGGAATGCTTTTGTACAAAGTTCCATTGAAAAAACCGTCTCGTCCTTAATTTTTGCACACCAGTGTATATCCTTAAGGAAATTGGGGGCTTTACAGAAAAAAGTCACACTTTTTTCTTAAAGGTCATAAAAGATTCAGTAAAAATTAAGGCTTTAAAATTCTAAGGAATCCTTTTATAGTAATTTGTTTCTTTTCTTAAGATAGAAAAAGTTTTCTTTCAATATAATGAAATAGTTGATTTTTAATATATTATCAGAAAGAACAGTACGGGAAATTTTATTAAAATGAAGTACATCATCCATCATTTTTTAGAATGCTAATAAATTTTTGAGTTATTCTAAACAAGCACTTTTTTCCATATTTGATCATGCAAATTGCTTCTTCTTATTTAAAATATAAAATATTGTATCTACAAAACTTACTGGGATATTTAAACATTAATTTAAGAACTGACACATAAATCCTGACAAAAAATTAAAAATAAAAACATAACATCTTTTTAAACTTTTGAATGTACTTTTTCTCCCTAAAAATATTTCATTTTAATCCGGAAAATGTTCAATAATTTTTCTAAAAATACATTAAAAAAAATGCGAATTTTTTTCTACAATAAAAATTTACTAAATATACACTCAAGAGCCAAAACATTATGACCACATGTCAATAAAGAGTTGGCCCACCTTTGGCGCGCAACACAGCTTCAACCCGCCTTGGCATGGATGCCACAAGTCCTTGGATGTCCGGGGATAGATTGTACCAGATGTTTAAGCAACGGTCACGCTAATCCGAGATATTGCGAATAGGGGGGTCTTTGAACTTTGAGCTGCCGTCCCATGACATCCCAAATGTGTTCTATCGGATTGATATCCAGTGAGTTAGGTGGCCAGGACATTAACTGGAATTCAGCGTCATGTTACTGGAACCAATCCAACACAATTTTAGCCTTGTGACACTGGGCGTTGTCCCGTTGGAACATTCCATTTCCAGCTGGAAAAACAGAGGACATGTAAGGGTGCAACTGGTAAGCAATGGTGTTCAGATATCCTGTAGCATTCATGGTCTGCTCTACCACAACCACAGGTTCCAGAGACGCCCAAGAAAACATCCCCCTACCATAATACCGCCACCACCGGCCTGTGTATGACCTACTGTACATTGAGGGAGCAACTGTTCGCCTGGAAGACGGCGTATCGTGACACGGTCATCGGTGTGATGAATGACAAACCTTTGATTCATCTGGCCAGGCAACTCTCGCCCACTGATCCATAGACAGTCGCGATGCTCCCGGGTCCAGCGCTGGCGCAGTTGGCGATGACGCTTGGTCAGCAAAGGCACACGAGTGGGACGTTTGATGCGTAGCCCATATCCAACAGTGTCCGCTGAACAGTGTGCTTCAATACTCTACTTGGCCCTACATTGTATTGGGCTGTCAGCTGAGCCACTATCTGACTCCGGTTTTGCTTCACCACGCGACGACCTTTTTCTTTGATAGCGTGTGGACGTCCAACACCATGTCGTCTACTGCTGGTTTCACCACCCCATTCATCCATTTTGCATAAGTACTAACAACTGTAGATCGCGAACAACCCGCGAGTCGTGCAGTTTCAGAAATACTTGTTCGAGCCTTCGAGCCATTACAATCTGTCCTCTATCAAAGTCGCTTAGATCCGCAACCTTTCCCATTACACACAGAAATAAGTGAAAGAATGATTCTTCAGACTCTCCAGCAGCAGTTAAATACCACTTCCCCCTGATCACTTGCTTCCCACGTCCTCCAGGCGAGTTCATTGCAAAATGTAGAGGTGGTCATAATGTTTTGGCTCTTGAGTGCATATTATGGCATTATGGTACAATTTAAATTGCAAAGGAATTTTTTGATGAAAGTGAAACGAAAATAAAAATGTAGTAAAAACGAAGAATAAAAAATTGAAAAATACTAATTTTTTTAACTCTTAAAACTGTCTGACTTGAATACATGTGTAGGTTCTTGTGGTAATTAAAATGTAAATTTTTTTAATAATTTTTATTTCTTTTTTGTGGTTTTGATTGCTTTAATTTGTTCTACTGTATTCTATAATTAAAAATTGTAATCAAATTAAATAGCTTCATTTCAAAGTTTTTTTTTGAAAAAAAAGTAGGGAGGAAGCGAAGCATGTCCTTTTTTTTGTATACATTGTATGTCCTGTAAGCGATGTAATTACACATATTGAGACCGGGAAGGTAATAGCTGGCGGGTAAAAATAATCTTGTTCCCAAAAAAACGAAACAGAACACGTAAACTTAATTTCTTAATGATCAAATGAGAATACCAGAAAATTAATTTAAATTAGAATAGTTTTCTTAAAAGCATCAAAAAGAATGATACTATGTTGCACTTAGTAAATGAAAAAAGTGTGTGTGAAGAAAGCTGAATTAATTAATTTGCTGAAGTAACAGAGGAAAAAGTAAAAAAAAAATGGAATTTTCAGGATTAATAAAAATGCGGCAATACATTAAAAATTTTCAGGGAAAGAATATTGTAAAAATATGTCATTTAATATATGACTGATAAATAAATATGACCTTTTCTAATAATTCAATTTTTAAATTTTTCTTACGGATACATTTTTAACGTGTGAAATTTTCTTCTTAAAGGAAAACATGTTTCTTGGGTTCGTAAAAGAAAAATTTTAAAAAAAAGTTTCAAAGCCTTGTATTGTATTTAAGAAGTACAATAACCATATTGTATTTATAGTATTGCATTTAAAACATTAGACGTATTGTGTTTAAAAAATACGATATTATTTTATTTAATTCTAACCATTGTTTGTATACTCATATGTGTACAGAAATAAAGAAACATACTAACATTGAAAATCTAACGAGAATATAAATGAAACAAAACTGTAAACACGATGAAAACAGAATGATTCTATATTTCCACAAAACAATTTCGATTTCCAAAAGACAAGGAAAACCAAAAAAAAAAACAGTACTTTTCTGGTTTATACTTGTCTGGAGGATTTGTTATAATGTTTCAAATGATTCTGATATCCATGGCTGTAAAAAAAGCAGTACGAAAGTTTAACTTCAAATGTAAGATAACAAGAGCAAACTTAAGGTTCAACTTACGTTTAGATGTATAAGATGTGAGTATAAAGTAACTAGATGCTTTTTCAATAACTGTCATTAGTTGTGATTTTTATAAATGTTGTTTTAAATTTTCAGAATTAAAGTCTGTGTGTTTCGCAGGTAATGAAGCAATGTTGTACCAATCTATGGCTCGTAATACAGACCGACTCATTTTGAAAAATAGCTAAAATTAAGAAAATTAACTCGACCACTAAAACAATGTGGATCCTATGGCTGTGGATCGGTACCGATCAGTGGATCATATGGTACTGAGCCATTTAAGGAACATAAGATAATTTCTATTTTATTTCCATGACGTATTTCTCTCAGGTTTGTGCAACTTTGTAGGAAAACAACTTTATGTTCCATGTTAAATCCCTTCATTTTTTGTTTAATTGTATTTTATTCTAAAGCCATATTTAAATACAATTAAGTTAAAATTATTAAGTAAAATTAATCTAAAATCTAAACAATTAACGTCCCTCCTTTCCTCCGAGGGCCGAGGTAAGATTACCAAACGTTGACTGGGCCGTTGCAATTAAAAGATAGGGTAGCACTGCTCCAAAGAACTGAACTAAAGTAAACACAGTAAAAAAATAATCTATATAAGTTTTATATAAATATATATATGCAATAATTCATAATACAAAGTAAAAGTGAATTTCAAGTATCAACTGAAAACTATTCAATTTAAAGATTTGTGTGGAATTTAGTTACCTACTTAAATATACATACATACCTTTGCAGAACTTATCATTTAAATTTCAACACCAGTAAGAAAAACAGTAAAAAAAACTTTAAATATAATATGTAGTAAAAAATGGTTAGTACTAAGAGAATATCATTAAATTTGTAGGGAATTTGCGATCCAAAATTAATACATGCATCTGACACCTCGGGCAGCAAAAACGGCATTATCCATGTTAAGCTTCAGTAGTACATAAAATCAATTTATTAGAAGATGACACTTCAAATATTGCAAAAAGGAATTAGAATACTTTATTTTAAACTTTTTCAACATCGATAAACTTAAAAATAAAACAGAGAGAAATACTAGAAATCTCTAACATCTAACATGTCACTTAGAACAGATACAACAAAGATTTCTGCAAACGCTGATGATAAAACAAATATGTGTTCTTCTCCTGTCTCTTCCTACTACTGATGCCAGTCGAAAGTTCTCTATCTGACACTACGTCGTAAATCACCCAGTTTTTCAACTTTCTCTGTAATCTCTTCTCTCACAACAACTTTCCAGAGGAAGAAAAATCGACCCACTCTAAATCCAACGACTATACCAGTTCTCTGATTGAGCACCAAAAGTACAAGCCTCGATCAAAAGAAACTTAGTATTTTAAAACATTTTTCGAAATTTTGAAACCGTATATTAAAAGCAGAGAATAGAATTGTAATACTTTATGTATAACTCACTTCTCACATAAAAGTTAAATTATACGGAAAGAAAAAAAATTAAATAATGTATAAAGACGCGGAATAGACACTCCAAATAAAAACCCTTGAAGGAGTCGATTTTTTTTTACCTGAAATGTTCCAAAAAAAGGTACATTTTTTGTTGCATAAAAACTTCACAAAATGAGGAATTTTATTTTATTTTTTAATTTTAAAGTTTTCCCACTATTTTTTATCTTATAATTGTGGAACACAAAAAAACCTAAATGTTTGTTATTTATTACAGTCTACATATTCTGAAGAATGTTTCATATATCTTTACATAATTTATCCGATACTTACAAAAATATTTCATGTTCGTACTTTTTTTTCAATCGATTGCGGATTTTGAGTGCGTATAAGCACACACAATTTGAAGCATGGTGTAATACTAAGTCTTATATTGCAATGGAACAAATATAATATTGGATTTTGGGGTTTTCTTCGAAATTTGATTTCTTCTCAAGTGACAAATTGCACATTGCCGTACCAATCCATGTTGTTTGTCAAATATTTTCAAGAATCTAAATTCCCGCCTTCAATCAAAAAGTTTCATCTGACCACAAAAAAAAATGATGGAAGAGAAATATTTTAGTACCATGGACTAACTGCATCCATTAAAAATACTAGCACTAATAATCACACTAAAAAACTTAAAATATATCCATATTAACGATACAAAGAAAAAATATCAGTGCCGTACAGCGTACGGGTAAGCCGATTGTACCAAGTTTCGGTAGCCCATACGGTGTACGGCCAAATCAGCTAAGGGTATAAATAACTTCATAACAAAACAGAATAAAATAGGTCAGAGAACGTTCACGAACCTAAAGATTTAACTTGTAACAAGTGCAAAATAATCCTAAAACATATTTATGAAGTAAACACTATTTAGATATGAATGAGAGATTTAAATCGGAAAAATTGCCATGTCTTCTCAGAAAAAAAAAGAAAAATTGCTTGCTTTTGCACGAAATCACTTTTTTTTCCAAAATAAACTGTAAGAATTAACTTCCTTTTATGTTCTATTAAAAATAGAAAATTATACATATTCAAATTATATATGTATGTTATATCACATAATTTTTTCGAAAAACAGAAATCTGAAGTTAATAGAATTTCAAAACACAAAATCTGATTCAAAATATCAATGGAGAACATAAAAATGGGAATAACGAAGTTTAAAAATTAAACAAAAAATTTAGTAATTATTCAAGTATATCCAAGGACGTAGGGCCGAAAAAGGGGGTTAAACTATTTTTATCCGCCCTTCCCCAATTGCTTCTTGGTATAAAAAAATAGAAATTCAAAAATTCATAAAAAAAAACCAAATAATTTAGAGTGGAAATTTCAAAAAATAAAATATTCACCACGGTATTTGTGAAAAATATTATGACTAAAATTATTAAAATACTGAAACATCTGAATGCATAACATAATTGGATTACCAAAGATAAATAAAAAATTGAACCATCATTAAAATGAAAATATCCCAAAACATTAAAATTTATAATTTTAATATGTACATTCAACACACACATTTAAGTTCTCAAAAATATCCATACTCAAATATATTAAAATACCTTAATAGCTCTGAGAATATAACAATCCTTATATACTCCAAATCATCAACAATTCACCTAAGAGCTTCTTCATAGTCTTAAAATTGAAAAATGGTATACATTATCAGGATATATATAGAGAGAGAGAAAGATATATGTGTGTGAACTTTGTTAACTTTGTTAAAATGAACTTTGTTATTAAGAAGCAACTGAGAGAGAGAGAGAGAGAGAGAGAGAGAGAGAGAGAGAGATTATCGCAAATGAAATTACAAACTTGGAGATGAGAAGTTTTAAAAGGCTTTACCCCTCTCGTATGTTTATTAAGAATAACTTCAACATAGTAGAAAAGAGCCGACAAGCATCTTTCAAAATTAATCATTTGGGGCTTTCAAGGCAACTAAATTAATACAGTCCTGAATTCTTTGGGTGTTCCTTTCAAGAGTTGAATTATTAAGTAATTGTATTGAATGAGATGTTATGTTCCCCTGTAGACATTTCGTATTAAGGCATTTCGGAGTATTAACATCGTTATTACAATAATAAGATTTAAAACATATGCACAATAATATGGAATTAGGCTATTGAGAAATATTTGCAAGTAATTTACAAATTGCAAGAATTCAAGAACAATAGAACTGAGAATTAACATAATTGAATAATTTAATTTCAGTAACTCGATTTATAGTTTATGAACATCGCACTTCGAAGCTGGTTGGGTGGCGTAGTTGGTTAAGTGCTGGCATTGGAGTCCCAAATATAGAGTAAAGAGGATAGAGAAAAGAGAATAAAGAGGATCCGAAAGTAAAGAGGATAAGAAGTGTTGGTTTACAAGGCGACAGCATACATTTTATTAAAATAGGTCCATCATTTCAGTGTTTTTTGCCAGAATCAAGCTAAAGGAGTACAAAACTGGGCGTCGTGAATTTTAACAGTTTCTCAATTTGTCACAATCTGCCAGGAAATTGAAGTTTTAACATATGCTCAACATTTAAATGTCCTTTACTCAGGTTTTGAAACTAGGTTTTTTAGAATACTTTGACCATGGTAATATCACAATAAGTAACGAATTCATGTTGCAACATTAAAAAAAATCAAAAAGAAAAAAATGTCTGATTACAAAAGGAACTTATTTTAATAGCCCTAACGAAGATCTTAAAGTAAAGTTTTAGAAACGAATGTCAGTAATTTTGGCTTTAAAAAGATATATATACCTGTTGTTTTTTCGAAATAAGGAATATCTTAAGAAAGTTTTTAATTGCTTTTCCTAGAGAGGAGGAGTTTCAGCATGGTTGCCAATCTCCAAAATAAAACAGAAAGAAAAAAAGAAAATTGAATCGTACTAATCGAGGAGATTAGGGTTAAACCTGAAAAGATTGATGCCAAATTTTAAAAAATGTGTTATTGTATTACCAGATCCTTCCCACCCATTGAAAACATTTGTTTGTTGCTCAGTTATGTTATGTATAACAATTATTTTATATATTAAATTAAAATTTAATTAACTAACTCACGTGTATTTCCTAAGCTTTAAACACACCACTTCACTTAACTCCAGTTAGAAACATAAAACTTTACTGCTATACCAGCTGTCAAAAAACATTTAAGTTAATAAATTTGCAAACATTTAATATTCGGTAAGTCATAAAACGGAAAAACATGGTAAGGGGTCTATGAGACAAAAAAGTTGGGAACCTATGATATACAGAGTTATTAGGAATGAATGACCCGATTCCGTATGAATAAACAGAAATCATAATCAATATGACATAGTGAAAAAAAAAACATGAAATTTTGAGTTTGTAACATTGTTTTTGTCCAGTAAGTGGCAGCAATGTTGCAATCAAGATGTTTCTTGAAATGTTAACAGAAGTGGAAATGTCATCGTATCGGGAGAAGGAGTTTGTGTGCTCTCTTTTGCAAAAAGTCTGTCAGTAATCACAGTTCATCGTGAATTTGGGAGAAAGTACCATAGAAATGCACCGACATCTCAAAGTATAAGAAGATGGTATAAACTTTCTCAGGAATCTAGATGCCTGTGTTAAGGTAAAAGTCAAGGGGGGGACCAGGTTGTTAGCTACAGAATGTCGAAAGAGTGCGAGAGGGACTTATACACAGTCCAAAGAAATCGACGGTTCGTGCTAGTCTTGAATTTATGTTACTTCAGTCTACCATATAGACTGTATTGATAAAAAATTGCATTTTAAGCCTTACAAATCGAAAATCGTTTAATCGTTGAACTTTAGTGACGAGTTGCAACTTCTAAATTATTGCTTTACATGGACGAAGTTTTGCAAAACGATCATTTTTTTCAATCAACTCGTATTTATTTACGCCAAGAAACTTAACGTACGAATAAGATTTCATATTTACTTATACAGTGACATGTTAATTATCATTTCTGTTAATTCATGAGGGAGTTATTAAATTCTGTAATCGGGTCATTCATTCCTGATAACCCTGTACATCACCATTTTAACAATTATGGGATTTTCTTTAAGAATTAAACTAGTGATAGTGTTAAAATTCTATAACTTTGTATAATGTGTTTTATACTCGTATTTACCAGAAATATTCGAATACTCTTTGGAGCGAATTTATCAAATTTTTCTTGTCATAATAAATATCTTTAAAGCAGCTGCTTGAAATGTTTCTTGAACACATTAATGTAGAAATAATTAATAATGCACAGAGTTATTAAATTTTGTAATCGGGTCGAGAGTATATCAAAACATTTGGAGCAAATAGTAATTGATACCAAATGAAGAAAATCGTTCTTTTTTTCTTTTAAATATATAACATGTTCAATTTTTAAAAAATTAAGCTTGCTACTATTTTTTTTTTCATTTTAAATTTTGTACAAAACAATTCCAAATTCACCTATACGGGAAACTTTTTTCGTGTATAAAGAAAATACTTCCAATACAAATCAGTATTTTATCAACGTAGACAACCAAAAACTTTTTTTATTATTCACGGTTGCATTACGGTACCATGTAACAGGATGTTGGTTGCATAAATATTTAAATTTACAACACTACAGTTCGGTTTGCAGGGAAGAATAGTATCGATATTCTAGGCAGTGACTTTCATTTTAACTGAGAATTCTTCTTTGTTGAAACGTTTATTCATTTTATGCCATACATACTTTTCGTATTTATTTATGTTTTCATCATGTATACCCTCCGTGCTTTTTCTCGACCTTAAAATTCTAAGGATATTTTCATCCAAAGAATTTTAAAAAAAAATAATTTAGACAGAAGAAAAGTCAAGGAAAGTTTGATACACAGCAAAAATTTATGCCTGACAGAACTAACTAAAAGAGAAATAGAGAATTTTAAAATTGCAATTCTGCGCAAAAAACGTTGGATCTAATTCTTAACCCTAGCAAGGATATCTTTAAAATAACACTTTATTCTCTTGAAAGTTTCTGAACTACAACTTGTGGGGATTTTTCAAAAGCAGTTTCTTTTTGCTGGGAGTAAAAATCGTTACTTCACATAGGCGTTTTCGATCCCATACACTCTAAAAAAAATGTGTTCACCCTCTAGCTTAATGACTTGACTAACTCTCAGACTAAACAAAAAGGCAACATAGAAGTTTCAAGCTTTTTTAAGGTCACTTCTTAGCTATAACTGGTCCCATAATAAAAGTAATTGCCAATAAAAATCCGTAGCTGTACAATATACTACGCTTCAATAGCTAAGTATTTCTCTCAAGTACATTTATATAAATAAACAATTAATCTTGATAAACGTCAAATGTTTTTTCCCCTTTTTTCTTTTTGCTATAAGCGGGTAACATAATTTAAAATAAAATATGTAGTCGTTTTGTAACGGGCTCGATTTGTGGTTCTTAAACTAATTCCTCTTGGCAAAATTAGTCTTTAGTTGTGGTATTAGTTTAAAAACCACTTTCCGTAGAGATGACTTGATTTTATGCAAATGTAAATACCATTCACCACCATAAGGTTTGAGTGTGTGCGGTTAATCGTAAAATCTATAGGGAAAAAAGCTAATTGCAAACTGGAAGTCGTGGGGTCTGAACTTACTATTCATCTTAGAATCCACCGGGAGTTGTAAAAGGAAATATATTCATTAGAGATGTACCGAGCTATCGTGGTTCGAGAAAGGCTTTGAAGAGATCAGATTTTATAAGTCATTCTGAATATCTTATAATTTAGATTAAGAATTAGGATATAAGATTGATCTCAGGGTTAGCATTAAAACTGTTAATCGTTCATAGTGTTCAATATAAAATAAAAGTATCTTTTTTTAAGATCATGTGCTTCTTCCCGATCTCTCTTACACCTGCAACCTTCAGGTTGCGACACTTTCAGTAATTTTCTTGTGTTAATTCAAGTAAGGACAAAATGGAGCTATTGCTTATTCACATCACACTATTAAGCAACTCTACAGCTATTGGGCCCTCTATAGAGCCCTTTTTTCTACCACCCACGTCATCGTGTGGGGGTGAGGTGGAAAGGGAAATTCA
>BMAO01031903.1:0-15467 GCA_019973975.1 Trichonephila clavata | reverse complement strand
AATAATATTAGGCGTACAACTTTGCTTCCGCCGTTTTTTTCCGAAATTCGAGGCTTTATTGTAAAAAACTGGTTATACATTTATGATTCAAAATATTGTCCATCGCTGGCCACTACTTTCTCCCATCTTTCGGGCAGCGTACGAATCCCGCGTTGAAAAAACTGGTCATCTTTTGAAGCGATCCACGAATCGATCCAATTTTTTGCTTCTTCATAAGACCGGAAGTGCTGCTCAGCCAGGCCGCGTGCCATTATCGAAACAAGTGATAATCGAGGAGCAACTTCTGGAGAACACGGCGGGTGGGGTAGGACTTCCCATTTCAACGTTTCCAAGTATGTCTTGCCCACTTTCGCAACACGGGGTCGAGCATTGTCATGCTGTAAAATCACTTTATCATGTCTCTCTTTGTATTGCGGCCGTTTGTCTTTCAATGCTCGTTAATTGCGTTCGATAACGATTGCCTGCGATTGTTTCAGTCGGTTTTAACAACTCATAATACACTACGCCGAGCTGGTCCCACCGAATACCGAGCTTGACCTTGGAACCGTGAATATTTGGTTTGGCCGTCGACGTGGAAGCATGGCCGGGATATCCCATGATTTTCTGAGCTTGGGATTATCGTAATGAACCCATTTTTCATCCCCAGTCAAAATGCGATGCAGAAATCCCTTCCGTCTTTGCCTTGCAAGCAGCTGTTCACAGCAAACAAACGCCGTTCAACATCTCTCGGCTTCAACTCGTACTGCACCCAATTTCCTTGTTTCTGAATCATTCCCATGACTTTCAGGCCTTGTGAAATGGCTTGTTGCGTCACTCTTAATGATCCTGCCAATTCTTGTTGCGTTTGACACGAGTCTTGATCAAGTAATGCCTCCAATTTTGCATCTTCGAAAACCTTCTCTCTTCCACCGCCATGCTGGTTTTCGACGTCAAAATCACCGTTCTTGAAGCGTTGAAACCACTCTGGGCACATTCTTTCACTAATAGTGGCCTCACCATAGGTATCTGAGAGCATTCTATGAGCCTCAACCGCAGATTTCTTCATATCAAAGCAGAAAATTAAAACCTCCCGCAAATGACGAGAATTTGGCTCGTAAGCTGACATGTTTAATCGAGAATAACTTTATGATGCCGAAACAAATCGACTAATATTTCGATGGCGTTATGTTTACAAATACCTAAGCTTATTGTAGGCTATCTACGATCTATTTATTTCGACTACCACTTACCACTACAGCCATCTATTACAAAACGGCGGAAGCAAAGTTGTACACCTAATATATTCTATGAAAAATGCAGGGAAAATTGTGAATACTCTGTTATATATGTTAAGATTTTAATGCAGTTTACATTGGCAGCTAGAAAAGATTAATTGTTTCTGGTTTTTCTAAGTAAGGTTATATAGTAATTAAAACAAATAATAATTAATGCCTTAAAAATAATTATTATTTTCCTCTGAAAATGCTCAATAGGACAATTATGATTAAATAGTTTGTAAGATATCGCCATTAACGCTAGCATTATGGTACAGCTCCAAATCCAGAAATTTTACATTCAATGCAAACCTTAAGAACCAGGAAAAATTCTTTAGTTTTAAGTCTTTTGCACATTTTTCAAGAAACGTCCAGTGCTATACAAAATTCCTTAATTATTATTTATATTTCCTCGCGAAATGCCAAAAGAATATTAACATTAAATTATAAAGTGATTCTTCTTTTAAAATATTTTATTTGGTATTTTTTATTGCACCTTGTCTCGGCTAGTACAAAAGAATTGATAAACATATAAAATTTATTTTCAATAGACGAAAAAACTTTCCATATTTCACCTATCAAATCCGCATAAATATATATGCATACCGCCCTCCTTACTATGTGTTTAGTGATATTATAAATTATTGAGATTAAAGTCTTAGCATTAAGCGTTCGATTGTATTGAGGAAAAAAACTCATTTTCATAAATATCGCCTCTTGATTAAAAAAGAACAGGAATTTCTAAAGTTGAATTTTCTTTTACGTTTCCGTAGTCCACTTCCAAAAAAGAATTTCAGAAAAACCCATTTTTAGTGGATCTCTACTCAACAAAAGAAACATGCTTACCAAATTTCAAGTCTGTCACAACCCTTCGGTCGATTGTGGATTTGGATGCACAGAATCAAGAGTTATTTTAATAAAATCAGCACATTTTTTTACGTATCAATTTTAGTTTAAGCAAAGGAAGTGGTCAAGTTACTTACTAACCTAAATATTAATAATACATCTTAAAATGCTTAACTTTGATTATTATTTCAGTAGTAATGATGTTCTTTCACCCTACAGATCTCGGATCTCCTTACGGAAAATCCGATAGCTTCAATTATTAAACTCTAACTTCAGTATCAGCCTGATGACCATCAACTACCTCTCTCTCTCACTTTTCACTTGATTTCAAATAGCAACTTACATTTGCACAAATCAACGGTTCCTTCACTTCCGGAGATCACCTGATGAGTAGCTTTTCTTCATCTCTCTCTCTCTCTCTCTCTATATATATATATATATATATGGATGTTTGTATATATGACCTCACTTAACTCCAACACCGTTCCCCCGATCACTATGAAAATCGGCATGTATATATATATATATATATATTTATGGAGAAGGTTTTTGTGTTATCCTCTTTGTTGCAGCTCCCCACCAGGTGGCGCTACAGTATATCAACTTCTGCACCGTTCAATCACCAAAAAGGATGCCAACTTGGCTCTATCACCAACATTTCGCTATGTTTCCATTGAATCGCCATTTTAATGTAAGGAACAGCGTTGCTTGCGAATTTTATCATTTTAACATAAAATAAATACAACAGAAAGTAATATTAATGTATTACACGTCTATCCAGATATAAATTATTTAAACTATTTCAAGCGTTCATTACACAAAATTTGTAACAATGTGTTACTTTTGCTGAGCAGAGATTAGCTTAGGAAGGTGTTTTCAAAAATTAACCCAAAGAGATTTTCGGGGCGTTATAAATAAAAATATTCCATTTTTTTTTATCAGCTATTAAATTTACAGACTTGAAATTTAACAAATATGGTGTTATTGTTCAGCTGAGATGTGCAAAAAGCTTTTTTTTTGTTTGCTTAAGTAACAATTCATGTAAAATTAACTCATTAAAAACTTCTTTATCCTTCAATCTGTATTGTTTAATTTTTCGATTCACCCGTGCGAAGATATATATTTTTATATATAAAAATTACGTGTCACAGTGTTTGTCCGCGATGGACTCCAAAACTACTCAACCGATCATAATATAATTTTGCATACTGTGTGTGGTTTCGTCCAACTTAAAACATAGGATAGTTTTTATTTCAATTAATGACGCCATAATTTTTTTATTGCCGGAAATGTGCAGAATCCGGAAAACACATTGCCAGATTTTGCGAATATTCTCTTAAGGAAGTAATTACAAAATGTGGCAATGCTCATGTGTCTGTGGAAGCAGATATTGCATACCAAAATGCACGAAAATTAAATGCCTGGCGTATTTCGGGGGTGTGGAATCCAATTTTGGAGTCAGTTTCCAAAAATAACCATAACTTTGCCGGATAAAGCCGGCTGACCGTATTTTAGA
Source organism: Trichonephila clavata (assembly GCA_019973975.1). NCBI lineage: Eukaryota > Metazoa > Arthropoda > Arachnida > Araneae > Nephilidae > Trichonephila > Trichonephila clavata. The sequence goes on along the minus strand of BMAO01031903.1, from coordinate 11,852 downwards.
AACACCATAACAGGGGCTTACATTAAAAGCCTTGAATCATGAAAACTTGGACCCTGGCGTACTTAAAAATGGATAATCCGAATCTGATGTCCAATTTGAGAAATAACTGTAACTTTGCCGGATAATTCAGGACGACCATTTATTACGCAAACCATGGCAGGAGTATAACCTTAATGTCTTGGTGCAGGAAAAGTGCGTTTCTGTTGTAATTCGGGATGGTGAACGAGAGTTTTAAATCATATTTTAGAATTTCCTGTAACTTTGCCAGATAATGCCGGACGACCCTAAAGGCCCTTCCAGGGACTGAACTTGGCGGCTCAGGGGAACAAAAGTAATTTCCAGTTGTATCTAGGGGTGGGAAACGATAATTTGAAATTATTTTTCAGAAACTCCACTAAACTTGCCGGATATTGTCTGAATTAGGAGAAAAAGCAAATGATTCGAGTCCCGCATCAGGATTTTCATTATCTCTAGCAACTAAACTTGCTCGCGCTGGAGCATCAAAAGTCAGCTCCGTGTGTATTTCGGAGTGTGAAATGAGAATCTGAAATTGAAATTTAGGAGTTTCGATAACTTTGCCGGATAATGCAAGTCGACTGTATTTTAGACACACCGTATCAGGGGCTTGCCTTAAAAGCCTTGGATCGTGAAAACTTGGTCCCTGGTGCATTTCAAAACAGATAATCTGAATCTGATATTCAATCTGAGAAGTAACTTTGCCAGATAATTCAGGATAACCGTCTTTTACGCAAACTGGGGCAGGAGCTCACCTTTAAAGTCTTGGCGCGGGAAAAGAGTATTCCTAGAGTAATTTGAGATGGTTTGAGCGAGTCTAAAATTGAAATATAGAAATTCCTGTATTTTTGCTAGATAATGCCATAGGATCAAAATATTCTTGGACAGCAGTACCAGCCTAACTTGCCAACGTAGAGATGCAAAAAGTGGGTCTTGATTGTATTTCGGAATGCCGATCCGAATATTCTCAATCCAATTCAAGATAATCTCATATCTACGTCAGATAATGCCAGACGAAAATATTTTGCAAGAACTGTGGAAGGGGCTTGCTTTAAAATTCTTGAGGAGAGAAAAATGCTTTCCTGGTGTTTTTCTGGATGGAAAACAAGAATAGTATGAAATCGGATTTTAGAAACTCCCGTAACATTGCCGGATAATGCCGGCCGACCGTAATGTCCCCCGTCAGAGACTGAACTTACAGGAGCAGGGGCGCCGAAAGCGGGCATCGAGTGCTTCTCGGGGTGGGAACGAGAATCTGGATACGGATTTCAAAAGCTTCCGTAAATTTTCTGGATATTGCTGGAATGAGGTCAAATGATTTTGCGTTCGAGTTCCAACTCCGGATTTTCATTTCCTATTGCAACTAAACTTTCAGGTGCAGTCGTGCGAAAATATGATTGCAATAGGAAATTGCATCTTTGGGCGTTGTTGTCACTTAGTTAGATTGTAGAAAAACTGCACATTCCACATCATCTGCCAATGGACATTCATAAAATAAAGATGCAATGTGTAGTACCATTGAAAAAAAGATTGGATTGGCAACAGTATTGCAAATGAATTCAATCATGATCAGGGATAAGCGTACCATGACCCATAAACATTCACTCAGAGCATTACATAGACCTTTGCAAGATTTAAATGGCAACGAGAGAATATTCGGTGTTGCTGTTGTATTACTCTGTCTGGTGATTTCCGACAGACATTAACAGCCATTACAAGCTCTACTTTTGCTTACGAGATTAACGCCTGATTTTATGGCGAAACGTGGAAACACTTCGACTGACCATAAACACGCAAGTACATTTGCAAGATGATCAGTATGAGCAAATATTTCCTAACCAACTACTGAATATTGGAAACAGTGAAGTAGAACTTAATCCCAATACATAATGCATGAAATAACCAGATGATTTCTGTTATGTTCTTTAGGCAAAAAGGAACTGATTTAGATTTTCTTTCCGGTGGGGGGATATACTGTATAATTATCTAGATAATTATTGCCTCTGTATAATCCTGTTACTTAATCAGAAAAAATGTTGATATTGTGATGAAATAAACTTACAGACACAGGGTTGTTGTTGATTCAACGCCTTTTAAACCAATCGACACTATTGTTAATGAAAACCAAACCGTAAATTTTCGAACCGAGTTTTTGAATTCACTAGATGTATTACGAATGTCACCACATAATCTTCAGTTGGTTCCCTGGCTATTATCTGCGTGACTTAAATTTACCTAGATAATGCAACGGTGCACATTTGATCATCAAAAGAATTATACCGGGAACTTCTTGAAGCAAACATTTTGACTGTAAAGTTTAAACGAAAATTTGGCTCTGCTACTACGGAATCTGTTGTCACGTTTCCACTGATACTTTAAGAATCTCTAATACCATTCAAAAGGCTTCAATTCCCGATTCGCTTGGCTTTCGCAATGACCATAAATGAATCTGAAATCCGAACAATATTCATTTGATACTTGGACTTAGAAAATCCATATTTCTCGAATGGACAACTAGATGTTACATGCTCACGTGTGCGGAAACCGTTGAATGTATTTGAGTTAGCAAAATACGGGTTACCGAAAAATATCGTGCACCGATTAGCGATTAGTTGCATAAAATTATTTTTTGTTATACTTTAAAATTATAAAAATAATTTTAAAAATTGCAAAGAATCAGCGTTATTTACCACATTTATAAAATTAAATCTTCATATGTTGTTACTTAACGACATCGTTAGTAATTCATGCATCGTTAGTAATTCTACACTCAAATTGGAGATGAATGAAATGCAAAATTAAAATAATTTGTTGTTTTATACTTTATTTCAACCCTCCAAAATTATTAACAAAGAATTTTTTGACTTCATTGAATAGCTTAGGATAATATTGAACTAACGTATTAAAACAAAGCCACAGCAACAAGTGTGTGGGTCAGCTAGCATCTATGTATATAGTATATAAAGGAGAAAAGCGACTCATTGACTGACTAATCACGATATCTCTGGAACAATTCAATTTACCGACTTGAAATTTGGTAGGCATGTTCCTTTCTTGGTGTAGAGATCCGCTAAGAACGGATTTTGTGAAATTCGATCTGCAAAGGGCGTTACGGGGTTAGGGGTGTTATAAATAATTGTTTCCATTTTTAAACTACTCGACGTACAATCTTGAAATTAGGTAAGCAGATTCCTTTCATAAAGTAGAGATCCGCTACAATATGAGTTTGGTGAAAATCGACCCCCAAGTGGTGTTGCGGGGGCTTAGGCGGCGTTATAGATAATTATTTCCATTTTTAAACTATTAGACGCACAGTCTTAATATTTGATAAATAGATTCCTTTCAAAAACTATAGATCAGCTACAAGATGGATTTTGGGAAAATAGCCCCCCCAAGTGGCGTTGCGGGGGATTAAGGGGCGTAACAGATAAATATTTTCGTTTTTAAACTACTTGACCTAACTGCTTGAAAATTGGTAGGCATGTTTCTTTCATGGAGTAAATATCCGCTACAAAATGGGTTTTGGAAAATTTGACCCCCAAGGGGTGTTGTGGAGGGGGTTAAGGGGAGATATAAATAATTATTTCGATTTTTAAACTACACTGCTAGCCACAGTAAATGCAACACACTGAAGGAAGCACGCAAATAACATGAAATTTACAACATGCATTAGCGGAGGTGAGATATGCAAATGATTAGAATTTCAGGGCAGACACACATCACGCACGCCTGTGGCGCCATCTCAAAGCACTATTTAAGGCTTGGAGATTTCGACGATTTCAAGTTTGGCAATTGTGTTTTTCTTGTGGTTTTTTCAAAAAACGATCAGTTATGTCTCGTAAAAAACAGCGATCAGCTTTTGATCCAGTATCCGAGTTCGACAGAGGAAGGATAGAGTGGCCTACCGAGATTGTGGATTATCTTTCAGGGAAATCGGTAGTCGTGTTGGACGGAACCAATTAACTGTAATGCGGATATGAGATCTTTAGATGCAGGAGGGTAAGACGGACCGACGAGGTCGATCGCATCCACCTCAGTGCACCACTTCACGTGAGGACAGGCAAATTGTGCGCATGGCAGTGACGGATCGCTCAGGCACATGACGAACCGTAGCACATCACATTGAGTCTGTAACGCATCATTCAGTGTTTGCGCGTACCATTCGACGCCGTTTACAGCAGAGTGGTCTGTCCGCAAGACGTCCATTGCTTTTCTACCCGCGACGCAGAACCACAGATGTCTTCGTCGCCAATGGTGCGATGAAAGTAGGGCGTGGGCGGCAGAATGGAATGAAGTTGTCTTTACTGACGAGTCACGCATCTGTCTGCAACACCACGATGGTCGGATTCGAGTGTGGAGACACAGTGGAGAGAGGATGCTGAACAGCTGCGTTATGCACCACCACACTGGTCCTGCACCGGGTATTATGGTATGGGGCGGTATTGGATATCACTCCTGCACTCCTCTAGTACGCATTGCCGGTACTTTAAACAGCTAGCGCTACATCTTCGAGGTGTTGCAGCCAGTTGTCCTTCCTTACCTTCAGGGTTTGGCCACAGCCATATTTCAACAGGATAACGCGTGACCACACGTGGCACGCATTGTCCAAAGGTTCGTCATCAATCCCCAGACTGAATTGCTTCCCTGGGCGGCTCGCTCTCTGGATCTTTCGCCGATAGTAAACATGTGGTCCATGGTTGCTCAACGATTTACCCAGATTACACCCCCAGCTGCCACACCAGATCAACTTTATTAACGTGTGGAAGCTGCTTCGTCTGCTGTACCCCAAGAACACATCCAAAGTCTCTTTGAATCAATGCCGAGGCGTGTGGCAGCAGTGATCTCCAACGATGGCGGCTACTCTGGCTACTGATTCTGGCATCAACCACACTTCACAGAAGTCTATAAATTTAATTATTTGATACTTGGTCAACATGTTATCTACAAAATAAATTTTGTTGTACTATCTCTTGTCTTTCTTGGTGTTGCATTTACGGTGGCCAGCAGTGTATTAGACGCACAGTTTTGAAATTTGGTAAGCAGGTTCATCTCATAGGATAGAAATACGCTACAGAATGGGTTTCCTGAAAATCGGCCCTAAAGTGGCGTTGCGGGGTTTAAGGGGCGTTATAGATAATTATTTCCATTTTTAAACTACTGGATGTGTAGTCTTGAAACATGATAATCAGAATCCTTTAATGGATTAAAGATCCCCTATATAATGTGTTTTGGGAAAATAGACCACTAGGTGGCGTTAGGGGGGGGGGGCGTTATAGATAATATTTTTCCATTTTTAATTTATTAGACGCACAGTCTTCAAATTTGGTAAGCAGATTCCTTTCATAGAGTACAGTTCCCCTACAAAATGGTTTTATGAAAACAGACCCGCAAGTGGCGTTGGGGGGATCAAGGGCATTATAGGTAATTATCTCCATTTTTAAACTATTAGACGTACAGTCCTGAAATTTGGTAAGCAAATTCCTTTCGTAGAGTAGAGATCCGCTACAAAATGGGTTTCGTGAATACCAACCACCAAGTTTCATTATGGGAGATTAAGGGGTGTAATCGATAAATATTTGCGTTTTTAAACTATTAGATCCACCTGCTTGAAAATTGGCATGCATGTTCCTTCCTTGGAATAGAGTTCCTCTAACAAAGACTAAAACGGAAATCGATTTCCAAGGAGGGTTGCAAGGGGTGAAGAGGAATTTATAGAAAAGAATTCCTGTTTTTGAATTGTTAGACCCACATACTTGAAATTTGTTAAGCATGTTACTTTTGTTGAATAGGGATCCAATAAGAATGTATTTTGCTGAAAATCAACTCCTGGGTGGGGAGCAGAGGGTAAATGGGGCGTACTGACAAAAAAATTCCTTTTTTTCGATTACAACTACTGTAATAATGAAATTTGGTTTGCATTTTTCTTTTGTTGAATTGAAATCCGCTAAGAACGGTTATTTTGGAAAATAACCATTATTGATAGTAAAAATCTCGCTTTTTTTTCCTGTTAGATTTAGACTTGAAATTTGGCTTGCGTGTTTATTTTACGGCGTAGAGATCCATCAAAAATTGGTTTTGCGAAAATCCACTTCGTTAAAGGGTTACGAAAATGCAAACATCATTCTATACTTTAATTTTATAGAAAATACAAATTCGATGAGTTTTGCCTTTTTTTTTTATTATCAAAAGGCGACAGTTAAAGGTATAAGTATATTTTTCAGTACAATCGAATTCTTAATGCTAGGCTTAGAAATCAATAATTTATATATATATATATATATATAAACAGTATATAATAATAAAACATTATGAAATACCCAGCTAAGCGGGAGGGTAACGGCTAGTATAGTTATACAGCTAGTTATATGTATATAGATATACATAATTCATATTTATATAAAAATATCGACGAAGATTTGGAAAAATATTGAAATTTCTTAAAAGGAATACAACAAATGTTATTATTATTCAATAACTAGCTGAAATGCCCGTTCTTCATACGGATTAAGTTTTAAAAACCAAAATTCATCTATTATAGCAATCAAAATATTTTTTTAGGGAGGGTAAAACCATGTATTAAGTAGTATAACCAAAAATTAAAAATATTTTTTTCAAATGAATGTTCACATTATAAATAATTTTAAACAAATTGCAATTTGGCTTAAAAATAAACAATTTAACAAAAACAAATATTTCAATGTAAGAGAGAAAATTAGCATGCTAAAGAGTAAATAGATATGAATGAATGCAAATATAAATAAAAATTATTAGAAATGTGATAGTAGTAAGTTTCTGCTATGGGAACTATGTGTGAAATAACTTGCAATAGATAAACCGAAAGAAAAAATTAATGATGATAAAGTGATTCTCACTAAATGCTATCATAAATAAGAAACATTAGGAAACTTTACACTGAAATAAAATTAAATTAGTATTATATGAGGTATGGGAGCAATGCTATCTAACATCTCTGTAATACATTTAATATGGAGTATTAAATGTAATTCAGTACTAAAAAAAATTAATTAGTATGAACTAAAACCAAAAAATCTACCTAAAACAGATATAACAGGTCCCCATTGAAATAGCCCAGAACCAACAACAGTACTAAATGAAACAAAAAATAAACCATGTTGCTAAAAAATTAACTATTACAAATGATACAGTTTTCTGGTTTGCAAGATTGTCAGAAGGGCAAAGTTAAGTCATGATGAAAAATCTGTTCAAGGGGTGCATCTCATCATAGTTTCAGCGCATAGCCCCTTTTTGTTAAAAAAAAATTCTGATTTTTTTTTTCCATTTAAAACAAAGATGAGTTCTATCGGTCATAGGGACCATAAGGCAAAAAAACAGTGACACTCAAAAAAAACCTTGTACATTCAGGTTTCTCATAAATAGGAAGCATTATCTTCAATATATTACCAACATGTTAACAGCAATTAATTTGAATTTGGTGTCATTTTCTTTGTTATATTTTAAGCAATATTTTCTACAATGAAGAAAACATAGAATATGCCGGTGAAGGAAGAATAGCAATAATGTTTATTTTCAACGACAGAAAATGGCATGAGAATAAAAGCAGGCGAGAAGTGAAGGTGTAGTTTCATTGATTGTAACAAAATACCCCTTTGATATTTGTATCATGATCTAAGATTCTGTTTATAAATAGCATCACAAATTGTTCCGCTTAAAAACTCAGTTTTGAACACAAAAAAAAAAACACACACACACACATTTCATAAAATCTTAAAATATTTAAAATTGATAAAAGAAATAAAATAAATACATATCAAAGTACCCTTACATATAATAATTATAATATTAATCCAAACCAAAAAGCTACTTTAAATAGATAAAATTAACGTTTGATTTTGAAAAGAAACTACCATAAGTAGCTCAGAACAAAAGAAGCATGTCAAAAAATCTTATATGTAGATAGAAATTCTAATTTAAATCACAACATTAGCAATCAGTTAATCCTTATTAGTTAGAAATGAATGTCCTTTTCTTTAGTTACATTTTTCTACTTTTTTGTTACAATTGAAAAACATGGAATTTGCCAATAGAAGGAAAAGGGTACATATTGGAATAACCACAACAAAATGCACCACAATATCAAAATAACAGATTCTTATATGTTTTATATGAAGAAAAAGTCAAATTTTGGTGAAAAAAGTGCCGCTTTGACTCTAATACATAAGTATCAGGAAAAGCAGTACCCTTTTTCTTTTTCAATGGAAGGAAATGTTGGTGCTAACCTTTTATCGCACCAATGCCAACGTTTTAAATAACTCGCCAAGTTGGCAACGCTAATTTCAAATGTGTTTTATGGACTCTCAATTACAACCATGTGCTTCATTTCATGTAATGTTGTAATAATAATAGGTTGTGACAATATATGTAAGAATTGAAATGTCATAGGAAGATTTTTTTGGTACTTATGTATAATTGCAACAATTGCCAACTCTATTAATAACTCACGAAGTTGGCAACCATGATTTCCTAAGTGTCGTCTTCCTATGTGTGTCATATGCTTTGTTTCATATAATGCTGCCAATAGGTTGTGATCATACTTATTATTTTAACCAAATCGTCATGCTATGCAGTGGAAGTAGGCAAGAAGTACTGCTGAAATGTACTGATATAAGCTATTAGGATGGAAGTAGGCAAGACATACCGTTAAAGTGTACTAATATTCAGGCGATGTTTTAGTTCCAAGTTTTACTTACTTTGGGGCCAACTACCTTCTGTTGCCGTGATATCAACATCAGATGAATAGTAATGCAAATGCATCAGTAGATTGATAATACCACCAATATTCAAGTTAGCGAGAATAAGGAAAAGCAACCACACAAACCCAAGGCCCTTACAACTGTTTAGTACCAAAATACATACAAATGTTTTTCTGCATTGTTGATTCTTCAAAAATAACAAAAATAATGAACAACATGGGGAAAGCAAACTTTTTTCAGATACAGCAAAAAGGTTTAGAGAGTGTAATCAGGCTTTATTGATAAATCATAGTTCAGCTGGCATGAATCAGGAGCATAAAATGAAATAAAACATTTTACGGAAAGTAAATATCTTTGAAAGTGGCCAGAACAATAGAAATGGCCTTGCAAGCTGGGTAGTTGTTCCATTATTCAATCAACATACATTATTACAAACCACAAAAGTAAAAAAGAAATAATCATCAACAAAAATTACACAGATAAATAAATTTAATGCGGTGGCTAGGCTTTAGTATCACCCACTCACGGCGGGATAAGTGTCCAATTCGACAATCCAACCAACCTAGAACTAAATCATTACCTGAATAACAGAACACTTTAACGGTACACCATGTCCATTTTCAACCGTAAATAGCATGACCAGTTAGTTTGAAAAAGCTGTAAAAAATTAACAGTATACCATGTCAATTTTCAAACATAATAGCATGACCATTTTGTTTGAAAAAGCTGCACAAAAATAACATCCTTTATCTATTTTGAATTTTCGGAAAAGGATAAATACGTTATACACACATCGAAAGTCAATTGTTGCCAAAACGGTAAAACAAAATTTAGAAAAGAAACATTTCTTTTTATGACGATTTTTTTCGAAAAACAAATAAAATTCCATCACAAAGAGTAAGAAAACGAATAAATACAACCATAAATAAATATATTTACTGTAAAATGTGCTACAATCCCCCAAAATAGTTTACAACCTTACATATAGTAGAAACCTTAAATATAAAAATAAAAGTCTAATTTTGACGAAACTACAATACACAGCTCAGAACAAAAAGAAAATGTCAGAAAATCTCATACGTTAATAAAAATTGTATTAGCCTTCGTGTTCTTACGTATTAGCATCACCGCAGCCAAACTGGCACTAAGCAAATCACACTATATCCCAACAAAATCCGACTGATTTTTTTTCACATAAAAACACAAACACAGAATCTTAGTTGTTTTGATATCAAGGAGCGATTAGCATGGCGCCAATTTGGCTGTGATGACACTTATATGTAAGTATCATAAATTCTAATTTTAAATCACAATATTGGCAATCTAATAATCCCAATTAGTTTGAATGGAGTGTCATTTTCTATTGTACTTACATATTATCGCAACCTATTGGCGACATTATATGAAATGAAGCATATGGTTGCCAATTTGGTGAGTTATTAATTAAGTTTGGCAATTTTTGCAATAATACGCAAGTACCAAAAAAGGTTATTGCTTTTTACCTTTATCGGCTAATTCCATATTTCATCGATGTTAGGTTTGAAGAGTGTAATCAAGCTTTTTTAATCATAGAACAGCTAAGATAAATCAGGAGCTCTTCAGACTAAATAATCATTCTATACTGATGGAATGGGGTAATATGTACCATTAAAGTGTACTAATTACTAATATTCAGGATGTCATTTGGTTCTAAGTTTAACTTTGGCGCCGAAAACCTGTGTCATGATATGAATTCAGATGGATTGTAATCAAGTTAAGTTTATCCACCGTATTAAATTCATGTATCTGTGTATAATTTTTCTTATCACACACAACTTTTGTGATTTGTAATAATGCACGCTGACTGTGCAATGGAAAAAGTACCCATCTTGCAATGCCTAAAGCTACTATTTTATTGTTGTGGCCACTTTTAAAGATATTTACTTCCCATAAAATGTTCTATTTCATTTTATGCTCCTGATTAATCTTAGGATTACATCTTTAAATCTTTTTGCTGTATCTGAAAAAATTTTTTGCCCCCATGTTGTTTATTAATTTTGTTATTCTTAGAGTCAATAATGCAAAAACATTTGTTCATATTATGGTACAAAACAGTTGCAAGGATCTTGGGTTTGCACATTTGCTTCTCCTTATTCTTGTTAACCTGAATGTTGGTGGTATTATCAGTCTATGGTTGTGCTTGGGTTACAAAATTTTCAGATACAGCAAAAAGATTTGAAGAGTGTAATCAAGCTTTTTTGATAATCATAGTACAGCTAAGATAAATCAGGAGCATAAAATGAAATAGAACATTTTATGGAAAGTAAATATTTTTAAAAGTGGTTACAACAATAAAAATAGTAGCTTTAGGCCTTGCAAGATGGGTAGTTTTCCATTGCGCAATCAACATGCATTATTACAAACCACAAAAGGAAATAAGAAATAATTTGAACAAAAATTATACACAGTTGCACAAATTCAATACGGTGGATAAACTTAACTTGATTACAATCCATCTGAGATTCATATCATGGCACAGGTTTTAGGCGCCAAAGTTAAACCTAGAACCAAATGACATCGCCTGAAGATTAGTAAACTTTAATGGTACATATTACCCCATTCCATCAGTATAGAATGATTATTAGTCTGAAAAGTTGTATAAAAAAACCCTTTTTTTAAAGAAATGAAAAAGACATAATATGTTGGAAATCAAATACGAAAATATCTACTGTTATCAAATTAGTGTTGCCAATCGGAAAAAAAAATTTAAAAAAAATTTTTTACGACTATTTTTTTCGAAAACAAATGTAATTCCTCCACTAAGAGTAAAAAAAACGAATAAATACAACCATAAATAAGTATATTTACTATAAAATGTGTTAAAATTCCCCCCAAAACAGCTCGAAACATTAATTTTCGCAAAGTTATGATTTGGCATGGCTGATGACGTCATCATCTCCATTTAATCAAAAATCGCATAAAAATTGAATTTAATAAAAAAATCTAAAGTGAATTTCGAAAAAAACTCTTCGAGGTTAATAGCATAACGCCTATAGCTTCTACATGCCAAGTTTCATACATCTGGGTTGCTTAATTTCGCCGGAACAGCTGAAAACACACAAACTC
>BMAO01031902.1:146708-298845 GCA_019973975.1 Trichonephila clavata | reverse complement strand
GAACTGGATGAACATTAGTAGCAAAATTAATAAACATGAAAGTGAGACACGCGCCAAGTCGTAATACATTATTCCTGAAATAATTTACCCTACATACTATTTTTAGAAACTAGGGATTTTCCCCTGTTGCTACCGAAATGTATTACTGTGCTGTCATCTAACAGCGTCAGAATTACACACAATAATAAGCAAAGACCAGTATAATTTAATTATTTTTGTTCTTAAGGATATTTTTATTTAAAAAATGGCAGGTATTTAGAGTACGTCGCAATTTACCATGTTTTGAATCATGTGTTATGTTTAATTAATTCAAAACTGAAAAACTGAACTTATCAATAATACAAAACTCTGAAAATTTGTCTGCTATTTTTATTACTAATTTTATCCTCCTTGAAATTGATTAGCGTAGTTATTTAACAGTATTAAAAAACTTCATACCAGTATTTTTATATGGTACATATTTTACATTTATTCCACAAATGAGCCATTTTTCCCTTTGGCATATAATGAGAATAGCCCATCACAAAAATATAAGAAACGAAATATGGAGCACATTTCTCATTTACTGCCATTTGTAATAAATGTGCCATTTTTTTTTCTTTAGCAAGTAATGAAAATAACCCATTCAGCACAACAATATAGAGAAGAAATACCCGTACACATTTATAGTTATCCCATAAATCACTTTTTTCTTTTCTTTCGCAGGCAATGAGAATAACCCTTTTAGAACTGCAATATGGGAAACGAAATATATAAAACATTTTACATTTATTCCGTAAACGCGCCATTTTTTCCCTTTAGCATGTATAGAGAATAACTCATTTAGCAATTCAATATCAGAAACGAAATATGGAGCACATTCTCCATTATTCCGTAAAAGTGCCATAATTACCCATTTAGCAAAGCAAATAGGAACAGAAATATAGAACACATTTTACATTTATTAATAAATGCGACATTTTTATAACATGTAATAAGAATAAATAATTTAGCACTGCAATATAGGAAATGAAATACAGTACACATTTTACATTTATTCTATTAATGAATCGTTTTCTCCCCTTAAGCATGTAATGAGAATAATCTATTTAGGAATACTACAGGAAAAATTAAATATAAAGCTCATTTTACATGACAAACAATAAACTGAATCAGAAACGATTAGCAACAAAGTTTTGTCTATAGGATAGTGAAATTAGAACGTAATATTTATACTAAAAATATTTTTTTAGTTCTAAAATATTCCGATTTTAGCCCTTATTCTTCATTACCAAGTAAAGACAGACTTTAACGAATTGCTTGAGATTGTTTGTTGCTGTTAACTAATAATAACATCAATCAGAAAAGAGGGGGATATTGTATATTATACTAATTATGTAATGTTTTTTTAATCAAATGCTTTGTCTTACTCTCACTCTTTTTCAATCCTTAATCTCCATACTCATTTTAAAATAACCAATCATGTTGCCGTGTCAATCTCTTAATTCACATTTTTAAAAAAATGGGCACTGACGATATTTGCATTTAAAAACTAACAGCACTACTATTTAACCGTTTTCGTGTTTTCTCAGGTACTTAATTTTAAAAATAAACAAATTTCTGTTTTTATTTCACTATAGTCGATGTTTCGAAGCGAACATTGTTAATATTCGCCCTCAATTAGTTTTTTTTTAAATATCAGTCTAATCATTTCCGCAAACAAAATTGACGAGACAAAGTGAAGAAAAATGATGTATTTATACTCTCCCATCCGTGAAGTGCATATGATGCATCGCCAAGAATTTTCTCTCGAGAGTTTTTTGTTTCCCTCCGTTTTCTACTTTTTCGCACCTTTTCTTTTCTCCCTTCCCTTGAGTTTAGCGAAGAACTTTTTAATAAAAAGATGAAAACGAAAAGACCCATTAAAGAAATTTTATTCACAGTTTTGCACCTAAACACCTTTTTCAACATTTTGTTTGAAACGTAGTTCCCTTTTATTTGTGATTTAGCTTTAATTTCTTGAATATAAGTGTGTCAAACTAAAACACAGTTTATCCAAAAAAAGCAGTTCCACCTCTCAAGAAGTATTGTATGAAACAGATTATATCACGAAGAACGTCTAGAAAGAACTAAGAGCCTCTAGGAAAACAGTATAAGTTCTTAAAATAAGACAGCACAGAGGTTGCAGACATTTGCTGTCCAGCGTGAAACAATACAAGGCGCTCCCGTTAAACGTCCCAGATGATAATTTTGTGATAAATGTTTTTAATTTAACCGCTTGATTGATGTTTGTTACATAGTTTTTATGTGATGTAATTCACAGGATTTAATAACTCTTACATTATTTAATCCTATAGCATAATTTCCATTGCATAAAAATTATGTAAATACACAGAAGACTTTTTTAGTGTTTTGCATAAATATATAAACCGAGCAGTGGCGCACACAAGGGGGGGTGTCCTGGGGGTCCGGACATCCCAAAACGCGAGTTTTCGTTTCACTGATAATCCTATATGTATAGCATAACCTCGTTAATTAAGTACTTGAAATTAACAATTTATTTTATTATTCGTGTACTAATTGTGTTCAAAAATTTATTATTTACTGTTTTGTTAACAAAATCAGAATCAATTGGTAGTGCATTGAGGTATGATACGAGTTGGGGGACTTTCGACCATGGACACCCCCTTACCCTTTGAAAAAATTTTGTGTGCGCTGCTGAAACAGAGTAACATTCATTATTGATTTATTGGTCGCAACAGACATGATAAAACTGATACATGCACGTGATAACAAAACGTATGTCCTTCATAATTTCAAAATGAATATAAAAACTGGGATATGTTGAAATTAACTTTTCATTAATATAACGGGGTCGGCAACCTGTGGCACGCTACACTACTCTAAATTGTCATTTTGAGTGTATGGAGGTGAAATTTGTAATGGATCTTATGACAAACATCTTCAGAATTACGGATATTTACGGAACTAACGAAAATCGAAATAATAAATCTAAAGATAAATATATAGCTATTTTGTAAGTGTTGAATATCATTGCTGGAGAGATTTAATGTTTGAAAGAAAGAGCCAATGGCAATATTGTGTGTGTGTTTGAACTCTGCTCTCTTTTGCATATCCGCTGCTTCTACCTATCTAAGTAAAAATATCTTCCTTCATGTGAAAAATATTTCGAGTATGTTAAGAAATTATTTAGCAACTAAATGCTCAGAATCGTGTCAAATTGAAAGTCAATAATTATACCCGTGATTTTGTGATGAAAGTAGAGCGGTGCACAAGCACTAGGTTAGCATTAAAATTTATTTGTCTCCATTTAGCCTTTAATGGAGGAAATGCTTATATTTTATGTTGTATATTTCTTATAATAAATATACATAATATTACAATTTAACACAATTTTGTTGAAGAAATAATTATATTTGCTGTTTATTTTTATGTTAGAATATATATATATATATATATATATATATATATATATATATATATATTTAGAAAACTGTAAATATATATTATTGACCTCTATTCTTTAATTATGCAAGCATTACGACGTAAATCGAATTTTTTCAAAAATTTCTTGTGTGGCACACTGAATCATATTGGTAGATCAGTTTGGCATGCCATAGCTAACAGGTTGCCGATTCCTGTGATCTATAATCATAATCATAATGTATATGGTAATCTTAAAAAATCAATCTAACTGTTCCCAGATTTCATTTCAATCTGATTTTTTAAATTTTTGTCGTACCATGAAACAACGCGAAAGCTATTCGCGACGAACCTCGTAATTTTAAATCTCGGTCAAGTGACGGATGACACCTAATTTATTCTCTCCTCCCCGCTTCACACTTTAACAAACTTCCAAACCATACGCCTAGGAGAGGAATTTGAGCCTCAACGGATCCAAAGTGAATCAACTACTCATTCAGTGGGTCTTCAATAACAATAAAACCCGCAGCTCGACAGGGTCCGCCATAATTCATGACCATGACCCTTAACCATAATTTTTAATGGGCTTATAATTGAAACTAAGCATTGCAGTACGCTAATTTAAAAATTTGAAACCCTTTCTTGGTGGCGGCACCATCTAGTAGCGGCTCTCTTCTGAAATTTGACGCTTGAATTTATTTAATTCAAGAGTTTGTCGGATACTAAATATTGCTGAGAGTACAAGAGCTAAATTACTACTCAAGGAATCTTTTACAAGGGGCATAATCATATGACATGCATGGCTACTATTTTCGCATCCAGAAAATCTATCGACTTCCAACTGGGATCAGACCCGTATTGTGTAGACTTACAAGCGGGTACACTACCTCTAAGCCATAGAGCCGATTGTTAGGGTTATGAGCCTCGAGACCACCAATATCCAAGTAAGGTCGCAAGTTCATAAATAACCACCTATCTGACGGTATCAGATCGAGGTCTACGAAATTCATCGTGGCAAGGGACGAAGTGTACGCCTGTCATTAGCTTTTAGTTTTGAGTACCATGCAGGTGACAGTACGATTTGGTTCGGATCTTACACGTAGATGAGCACCACCTATCTCCTTTTCACTAAATAAATAATTACTTAAGATAAACGTAAACAGGATTTAAAATTTTTTTCTTGTATGCTTTTTTCCTTCATGATTTTTATTTTAATCATTATTTTCAATGAAAAAACAAAACCAATTTAATGTAAACAAGTCTATAAAGCAAGTATATATATATAAAAATTTTAAGTCAATTCCTACTCAGGTCAACAAAGGAAATTTTTATTTTAGTACTATTTGTTAAATAATTACACGTAATATAAATATGTATATACATATAACAATCACAATATTAAGTGGCAAAATTTAAAAAGTAATTTTCCATTTTCCTTTCTATATATCGTGTTGGACTATTATTTTTGTTTGTTACAATTTACTCATGAATTAAATTGAATTATTCCAATAAAATTGTATAGTAAAAAGAAATCCCATTCTCAGAAATTAGATGGGATTCGTATCCACTACCTTTGGATTATAAGTCCAACGCGCTACCCATTGCGCTAAAGGGACACAACGAGAAATTTTCCTTTTTATGTACGGTGTTGGACTATTAGTTTTGTTCGTCATTAATTTTTGATTAATTAATATTTAAAAAAGCTGTATTAACATCAAGTTTCATCTACTACAAGTTTTAAAAAATGTATTTGAACTTGAATGGATTAATAGAAAGTATTTTATTAACGATTGAAATTTTGTGAACATGATATATATATATATATATATAGGGAGAGTGTGAACTAGAGTAGGAATTGAATAAAGGAAGCTTTAATAACATGGCGGTTATCTTGCAAACTTTGAAACTAATAATCATGGTTTGTGTTCCCGATTCTATGTAAAATCATTGTATTAGAAAAAGTAAACACATCGGATTTTGTTGTTTCATTGGAATCACATCAGTCTAAGAATTATTTAACTGTTTTCTTTATATTTACAACTGCTAAATTCTTATTTTCGTGGCTAAAAATGGCATTTTGTAGTTGTTTTTTTTTACAAACTACGAATTCTTTTATATTTTCGCTGTTTTCGTCTGTAAATGACGATTTTTACAATTTCCGTTCATATCATAGACGAAAACCTACAATATCTCTCAGCGGCATGTCGAAAATGATTCCTCATGAGTGGGTTTCTCTGTGGAGTTCGTGTTACAAAGGGGCTTCGAGGTCGAACAGATGGTCAATGAAAATAACTTGGTGGGAGAAATCTGCGCGGCTTTGGTCTATTATTATGCAATTTGTATTCATGTATTTTGAAGGAAGCAGCTTGAGTGCAGCCGGGATTTTGATTGATATTTGTCGTTTATTATGTAGTACATCGTAAATATATATAATTTATAATTTGTATATATAATTCTTGGCCAAATCTCCTGGATTAAGGACGTATATGTTATTTAACAATTTGTTTTTATTTCAGTTTAGTTTGAGAAACATTTAGGACATTTCCAACATTTTTTCCTTTGGGAATGGTTTTAAGGGGCCCCCCCCCCCACTATTATTTTAGCAATATTTAAAACGGTGAATATATATATATATCAAATACAATTGTAATTCTTGGTTTTTGGAGGTAGTCCACTTTCGAGGAAACCTCGCACCATCATTTTGATCTTTTACAATGCCAAGAAAACTGCTACGCTACAAAATTTAACTTTTTTTTTGTCACTGTGTATGCGGGGTAATGATTGTCATAAAAAGTTGTATAATTTAGATACAGTTTTTTTTTGTGCTATTTTCGAAATATTGATTTTTCTTAACCGTATATTAAATATTAGTATTATGAGAAAAATATATCTCTTTATAAAATCCCCATTTAAAAGTCCTTTCTCTATAAAATGTGCAGATCCTTACTTTCATTTAGACTATATCTAAACACGTATTAAATGCAGAATAAATAAAAATAAGAATTAGCAATACGAACGAATGTTTGACTTTAACATGCACTGCTGAAAATGGCGTTACTGGCTGGATGAAAAGTTGAAGTTATCGAAAGATTACGTCATAGAAGTAATTTTGTTCCAATTGAAAATAGGATCTACTAGTACTTCTTTAACGAGTTCTTTTTACTAAGCTACTCGTCTTTGCGTGGAAGTTGAATACTTTTAGTGAAACTTTATGATTTAAATTAAGTACTAATCGCTAAAGTATTACGAGTATCACACATTTACATATTCATCCTTACTAGTAAAAAAATTACTTTCACGATATGTTACAAATAGGCGAAAAAAATGAAATTATGAATATATAAACGTGTTGAATTCTTCAGCCTATTTGTTATTCTAAAGTTTCCTATCAAAAGAGAGAATTATAAAAGATATTTTTTTAAGGAAAGTTATGATATTTTATTCTAACGTTAAAATCATTAAGCTCAAATCGTGCCAAATTATGAAGACTTATAATTATAAAATCTCGAAATATATATGGTGGATTTGCAGTTACTTTGGTGAAATTTTTCAGAGATTTGATGTTAAATTCTGAATAATTTGCCCTTATTTCACATATTTTTTATATCTGATTACTTATTAGTTAAAAAGTAATTCATCCATCGATTGTTAAGAAAATATATATTTTATGCGTGAGCTCTTTACTTTAATAAAAAAAGAAATTTAATACAAATTTTTGAATATTTTGAATATTTGACATATTTTTGAAAATTAAATTCCTTACTGGTGAAAGTAAACGCAAGAATATACAAACACTAACGTTCAAAAATAAGATTGATAATAATTGTGATACATCTAAATATGTAAGGGAATTTATTTATTTTTATCTATAATGCCCTTGCAACCCCTCTTGGGAATAATTTAACTCAAACTTTCTCTTAGTGGATCTTTGCTCAACAAAAGAAATATGCTTGCCAATTTTCAAGCCTATTCTTCTACTAATTCAGAAACGGGAATTTTTATCTAAAATATCCCCGTAGCTCCTCCCGCCCTTTGGTGTCGGGGGATTCATGTTGCCAAATCATAAGGCGTCGTCAAGTGCAGTTATCGTTTTCTAAACATGAGCGGGAACGATTATCCACTATTGGCTGCATATCCTGGTTTTGGACGATTTCGCACTTACACACACAAGCTTGTCCGTAAAAAAAGGGTTTTAGAAAAAAAAATTCGCTAAAAATAAATTTAAAAGTTTCTTTGGAGGAAGTATGCTTTCGGTTCCTTTGAAACATCAGTGAAGCTACTAGCAAAATACTTTTTAAAATACAAATAATTATCTAAAATATCATTTAATATATAATAAACATTTTTTGAATAAATTTATTTAATTGTAAAAGTAATTAAATGAATTTAATAATTAAAACAAAATCATGATTCGAACTGAGGGCAAACGCTTGGTAACCAGCTATCTTACCAACCATACCACCGGATCGCTGGAAACAATTACAACTTTATTATATAAAAGCTAAGCATGAATTTCGAAGGCTATTTTCTCCGAATGGACTGGGTATTCGGTGGAATTACATTGAGGGTTGAACATCCTAAAGGAGTACTACTATTGCACAAAGTCTCGTCCACAATGAATTTCCTTAGTCGTACCCTCCCTTGTTAGATAGACCAGTAAATAAATGTTCTTCCCTCCTCCCTTTTTTTGATTATTAAATTTATCTGCCCCCCCCCCCGGTTTTTTTTTTGTAAAATAATTTTTATTTTTTTATTTGTAATATTTCGAGTGAAATGAATAGATCTGTAATGCGAAATCTGTTTTTACTAGTTTGTTTACCGTAAAATCTGGCGTGTAGTGCACACTTTTAACACAAAAAATAAGATAGAAATTTATGGGTGCGCTTTATACGCCGGGTATACAAATGATAATTTAAAAAAAAAAAGGGGGAGCATAAAAAATTAGACTTTCTTACGTATATTGAAATACCGTACTATTTTCTTAAGGCTTGGAATAATACCTCGAACAAATAACTTCAAAATATAAGAGCATTGCTCACGTACATTTCAGGTGCACATTATACGGCTAATTTACCTTAAAGTTAAAAATTCCAGCTTGAAAGTATAGGTGCAGGTAAAACGGCAGTGTGCGTTATACGACGAATTTTTGGTACTTCTTTTATTAAATTATTTCTGAGCTCAAAATTTTACACTTTGTTTAACTGTATGCTTTTCTGTAAAAATTTAAGATGCCATAAATTTTTTTTTGGCTGAATTTTTTTTTTATTATAATAATCAGTAAAATTTTCCGTGCTGTTATGTTTTGCGAACACAGCTGATAAAATCGCCAAAAATGATACAACCGAGGCCAAACGAAATATTCCCACAAGTAATCTTTTACTGCCACATTTTCAAAAAAAAAAAACAAAAAAAAAAATCGTTGGCTTTTTTTATCAGTAACGTCTTTTTCATAATACATCAAAAATAGACGAAACACCAAAGCGAACTAACAATTATAACAATTTTTTATGTGTTTTTTGTGTGTGGTCGTCAATACAATCTGAATGGCTTCATTTGCGCTAGCAAAACGAAAAAGTACCAAATTTTTTATATATAAATTTGATTTTCTTCCATTTATATCCAATTTTTAATTGCTTGCGTATCCAAAACTGGTGGAATAATAAAAAAGACATGCAAATGCTGCTTGAGTGAAATCGATTGATTAGAATTTTCTTATAATAAGGTGGGTTTGTTAAAAAGAATTATACACCTTCACCCACATTTTGAATGAATATAAATGGATCTCTAATTTTTTCCAATAAGAATCTCCAATTCTGGATATAAAACATTAAATTAATAGCTTATATTATGCATCATTAATTATGTCGTGCAAGATTTACTATTAGAATGTTGTGTAATAATTATTTGTTTTTGAAAAACGATTTTGTTTTCTGTAGAATTTTCTTAGGTACTTATGTACTATTGCAACAATGCCAACTTTCAAGATAACTCGTAGAGTTAGCAACACCCATTTCGCATGTGTCGTATGCGCTGAATTGGCGACCATGTGCCTCGTTTCATATAATGTTGCCTCTACGGTTGCGATAATACATAAGTATCCTTTTTGGTTAATATAAAATAGCAAAAATTTTCCCATCCTTCAATGTTACAAAAAATTTCGTTTTTGAATGAGAAAAATCTTCCACGATTTAAAACTGTTGGAAATATTTTATTTATTTGTGTATTTTTCTTCTTTCTCTCTTTTCCTTACAAAACGGGAAGTAAAAATAAGTTGATTTGAACGTATTTTACTGCAAAACTGTGTGTTTTATCTTAATAAAATCTCTTGACTTTATTTAAGCGAAAGAGGATGTCGATATCAATCTTTCGTCTGTTTCTTTAGATTCGCTTAAACCCTGACAAGTTATTTGTGGTAGAAAAAAGTAAAATAGTAAAATTGCCTCTGCTCTTTTCAACGATTTTTTTTTTCTTTTTGAGAGGAGGAAACAGAAAAGTAAAACATTTTCAGATTTCGAAAATCCTGAAAATTCTTTTACTGCCGAGTTATGTCGTCAGCAGAAAAACATTTTTTACAGGAATAAAATTTTGCAATCATCAATGCTATAACTTAAAGGAATAGAAAACACTCGAATGATAAAATTGGCATTTACTTCCAAAGAAGAATAGAAATTTCTTGTAAGTATTTACATCTATTTTATTTGAATGTTTTAAATTAATATTTAATTTTTAATAGTTTTTAAGCGATAAATTATTTATTATGATTATATGCTACATATCTTGTTATTATTACAAAGCGAGTCTCTACAATATTAGTGGCATCAGCACAGTTAATTAAATGTTAAGGCAAATTTTTAAGAAAATTTAGTTTTATTTAATTATTGGATTATGATAATAATTGTATTGTATTGTATACTAATTACTACCCTTTACTCACCTGCTTCACTGGGTATTTCATGCTGCTGTATGATTATGTTGCGGAGAGTTAGGTATTATGGAGTGTCATTCACATTTGTAAAAATAACTTAACTGGTTTTTGATAAAAATCTTCAAAATTATAAAGGATATACAGGGTGTCCAGCCTTAATGTGACCCAATAGCTAATTCCCGAACCGTTCGGCTTAGATATACACTTCCAATTTGAAAAATATTTTAAAAAAGGTAAATAATGTTTTTACGTGCTTTTCGTACCAAAAACCCAACTTAAAAAAAATAAAAAGGTTAAATTTTATACGGTCCCCAGGTCCTATCACTTATATTTAGGAAAAAATGCAGGACACAAAAACAAAGTAAACACAAGAAGTTTCATTTTATTACGATAAAAACTGACCGAGTTATGCCTACATAAAATTGAAGCATCTGAATTGCTCAGAAAAGGGGGTTATATATACTTTGAGTTTTGAGAACAGTAATTCACTATCTACAGAAAAAGCAAAAGAAAAACATCATAGTAATATTGAAACATCGTAGTAAACATCATAGGCTGACAATTTGTATTGCTGTATGGCAAACAATAAAAATTAAATTAAAGAAATACAATTTGTACCGAAAAGATTAAAACAGCTTGTTTTAAAAAATAACAGCAAAATAATACAGGATTTGCTGTTCAAATTATAGCATAATGTGGAATGATGCTCCAATCATGAATCAGGGGCTTTGTTATATCAGAATGACCAAATTAAATTAAATTAAATAATGGTGAAGGCCTGAAGTGTGGACAAGGAATATGACACAAGGAAATACGTCTATGACATCTTTCCAGTTTTATACAAGCCTTGAACAGCACGGTCAATTGTACAATAAGATGGATGTCTTCGAGTGGGAAATTTAATGGTATAAAGTCTTGCCGCCTCTCTCTTATTTGATTACACTGCCCATAAAACAGTACCATTTCGCAGTATTCTTCATTTGTATCCATCTCGTTTTCCCGTACTAGAATTCGTAATATTAGAATACGACTGTATGCAATTGCAATCGACTACACAACAGATTTTTATAATGTTCGTCATGATGAGCAAAAACACAGCAAATCAGACTGAAGCTGCAGCATATAAGTCTACTTCTATGAAACTGCTTTTGAAATGTTTTCTTCGTCCAAAATATTTTATTTTGTCTATATTTTACACGCACAGAATAAATTTTACTTCTTTAGTACTCAATTATTGTATTATTTACGTAATTTATGTACTTTTAAATTTAAAAACGATTTACATAATTGTGAAGTGCAAGAGCTTAAGTTTCCTGGCAGAGTTCCAATTAATTTCACTTTGGAGACGGCCCCTTACTAGCTTCTTGAAAATGGCCGGGAAAATTGAGGAAATATACGATTTTCAAAGTTCAATAACTCGGCCAGTTTTTATCGTAATAAAATGAATTTTTTTTTGTGTTTACTTTGTTTTTGTGTCCTGCATATTTTCCTAAATATAAGTGATAGGACCTGGGGACCGTATAAAAATTTAATTTTTGTAATTTTTTTCTAAATAGGTTTTTTGGTTCGAAAATCACGTAAAAACATTCTTTACCTTTTTTAAAACATTTTTCAATTTGGAAGTACATATCTAAACCGAACGGTTCCGGAATTAGCTATTGGGTCACTTTAAGGCTGGACACCGTGTATATTATAAACCAGTGATTCTCAAAGTGGTTTATGTAGACTCTCAGGGGTCTATGACGACCTGCAAGGGGTCCACGCCAGAGAAAAAATAATTTGGGGGTCCATGAGGTGTAAATGTGGGTCTATAATAGTGGCTCTCATAAAACCAGATCGTGACTTTAATCTTTAAAAATTTTTTTAATTTAGTGGAAAGCAGATTTTACCAATTTAACTGATTTAATAACTAAGTTTAGTGAGGTTAATTTCTGGTTACTAGGTGATAGCATAAATTTTGTTAAGACAATGAACATTTCAGCATTTATTTCCAGAATTAAAATGAAGTATAATATTGGATGTCACGAATTTTCGCAATTTGTCACAGATAATCTGTCGGGACATTTTAAACTACGTTCAATATTTAAATGCCCTTTACACAGATTTTGAAACTAGGTTTGAGATTGCTTTTTTATAATAATACCAAATGAATGACAATGAATTCATATAGTCAAATTGGAAAAAAAAAATGTCATATTACAATAGGAACTGATCAGAATAGGGCCTAACGATCTTAAAATAAAGTTTAGAAATGGATGTCAGGAATTTAGGCTTTAAAAAGACATTCCTGTTATTTGTAGCGAATTATGGAATATCGTGAGAAAGTTTTTAATTGTTTTTTCTAGTGAGAGGAAGTTTTAGTGAGTTTGTCTATCTCAAAAACAAAAAAGAAGGGGGGGGGACTAGACACTTACTAATGAAGGAGGTTTAGAGTTAAATTTGACTAGATTGATATTAAATATTGAAATTTTTTTATTGAAGCACTACATTCATCCCTCTCAGTAAAAACATTTGTTTTTGTTGTTCAGTTATTTTATGTATTAAATTAATTTATTTTTATTTCAATTTAATTCACAGTTAGAAATTTAACTCTTTTAAAGTGAGTAATAGACATTTAAGTTGATAAATTTTGCAAAAAATCAATATTAGGTAAGCAGGGGTCTACCCAAAACCGAAAAACATGGCAAGGGGTCTATGAGACAAAAAAGTTTGGGAACCTCTGCCATAAATGATTGTAAGGAATTACACCTATTTTTTTTTTAACAACTATTATCCACATTCCCACTCTTTCACACCAAGTCTAACGGCTAGGGCATGCGCAGTCCGAGAATTTAATTGTCACCCCTTTTACCTCTTTAAGAAACAACAAATATTAAAAAACATACCTCTTTACAGTTTTTCTGCATGTAAGCTTTACCAAATTAAACTATATTCTTAAAAGATTATACGTATGAAAAAGGTTTTAAAATAATAACATGGCAAAATATTTTCTTTTATTTCTTTCTCACCGTTCTTGTTTTTCAAGTATACTTATACTTTTGTACTAATTTAATCATACTACTTAAAACTTATTTAAAAATTAATATGGCAATCAATGAAAAATCTTAGTTGTTCTACACGTGTCTATGTTGATACTAAAAATAATTGTATCGCATTTTGAATAATCTGGGTTATTTAAATGTTAAAATGTAAATAATTTAGAAATTAGCTCTTAAGTTTTAAAATTATTTTTAAAAAATTAAAATTGCCTTTCACTATTATTCGGTTGGGATTGATTTTTTGGATTATATTGCTCAAAAGTAACAAAATCACGAAACAAAAATTTCCTTGTCGTTAAAACCAAACAGGTTTTTTTTTTTGGCTTGAATTTTTATTTACAAAATATTATTTGTGAAAAAATACTAAGTATATTTTAGAACATAAACGGAGAATGCTTATATTAGTCAGAACTAAAAATTTTTCGAATGAATATCGTGAAGTTTATAGGAAAGGCCCTTTTTTTTCTCCTCTACTTTGAAAGAGGACCCAAGAAACATTTTTCCACAATTATTTCTCTACAACTCAATCTAAAGTGTATGTTGAATGGGTGCGTAGTAAATAAAAACTTAGAAAACGACAACTTTTAGAAAAATGCTATATGTAATCTAATTGCATCAAGCTTTCCACACAGATAAAGAAAAGTCCATTCTTAATTGGAGCAATCCATTGCTTAAATGAGATTTCCTTTCAGTTCAATTACATCTCTGTGCGATCTTGGTTTAATTGATTGATAGATTAATTACATTGCTCGTTTCTGTATTTGATTGCCGTGCTCTTAACTGAAAAAAAGATCGAAACAATTTGCTTGAAAATCTTTATATTCAATCAAAATTTATTGAATTTCCCCAATGTATTTATTTGAATAATTTCATTAAGTTTTTTTTCTTAATTATTAGCAAAAAGACTTAAAAATTCTCGAATGAGGATTAGAATGAGAGCATTTAATGATAACTATGTATTTACACATAAATACCAGTATTGGTCTTAAAGAGAGAAGGACTTAAAATGAGGGGGAGGGGACTTTTTATTTGGTAAAGGGGCACAAATTTGTTCAGTGGTAAACGGAACTTTTCAGTCAAACAATAGTAATTTAATTTGTAAGGAAAAACAATTTTTGCTTTTAAACGACGAAGAAAATCATAAAATCGTATTGTTATTAGTGTAATTCAGTAAAGTCCGGAAAACTTGGCCTAATGTGGACCGACGGGGGCCCAATTTGTGAAAATGCCGGGTTATCAAGAATGGGATTAAAGATGAATAAGTACGTGTGTTTCCTCAGAAAATATTGTACTGCACTCATATGTATTATTTGCTTGAGAATACAACATAAGATAAATTGCCCAAATACCTTTAAACAAAGAAAAAGTATGTACTTTGTGAGGGCATAGGGCGTTTACTACATGAAAGTGAAAATTAAAGAATACATTAGATACAGTAATTTACCTTATCAGATACACCGCAGGAAAATACTATATAAAGGCATAAAGCTATTTGCAAAGAAAATTAAGTAGCTGATTTGCAAAATTTAGCTACATTTTTGAAAAAGAAACGCGTAATGTCTGTCCTGTTGTTTTCCGTGCTACACTTAGCGTTTTGTTGCTTCATCACGAAGACGATGAAGGAACAGTAAGTCCATTACCGACGCACCTTGTTGTTCAAAATACTGAGGGGTGGTTGCGACAGCTTTTAGTCCTTCACTATGTGATATTTTAGGACTACGTATGGTGTCCTTAACATTAAGGTTTTCATCATTTTCCGGCAGCAATAATCTCTGCATCCAGTAGCGCGCACAAAAGTTTTTCAAGGGGTGGAGGTGGGAGGGGGGGGGTCCACGGTTGAAAGTCCCCCAACTCTTAATATACCTCAAGACAACACTCATTGATTCTTCTGCTGATTTTATCAATTTTGTTAACAAAAAAACAGTAAAAAATAAATTTTTGAATTAATAGTTAGCGTTAATTAATAAAATAAATTGTTAATTACAAGTACTTAATTAAATTTTACGTTATATATGTATAGAATTATCATCAATTGAAAAAGGCTCAAGGGCTTTGGGGGGTGGGTGTCTGGATCCCCTTGCGGGCGCCACTGTCTGCATTGGACATATTGTCTCGCTCGTTAAAGTTCTGGAACCGCTGGTTTTTCGACCTGTAGAAGGGAGTGCCCGAGTTATCCGGACTGCCGGGTTATCTCTAGTGCCGGGTTTCCAGGACTACAGTACAGTTTTTGTCGAAGCATTCCATTTCGGCATGTTTACCGAATATGCTTATCTCCGCTCAAATCTATTTTACCTAGACAATGTAATACATAATTTGTATCATTGTCAAATCATTTTGGTCGTTTGTTGGTCTGATAAATTAGTCTCCGAACTTCTTTCTCATCAAACCAGTAAGAGGACATATAAGTATTTTTGTATTTAGCTATTCTCTGGTTCAATGGGTACAGAATGAATGCTTCAGATTTTTCTTTCATGCTGTGTATTATGTAGATTACTGTAGCTTTTTTCTCCTACATATTTGAATATGCGCTACATGTTTTTTATAACCTCTATAAGTCTGAATTCTTGTATAAGAATCCTAATCGATTTTTCTATTTTTAAAACATTTGTCGCCCATCCGGTATAGTGGTTAGCGACGCTGGCTGCTGTGCCGTAGGGCCTGGGTTCGAATCCCGGAGAAGACATGGATGTTTGTAAATGTGTAGTGTCTTCGCGGCATGGGGGTACTCTAAATAGCCGTCGAGCCGCATGTCCTCTCGTGTGGTTGGTGGAAGGGGAAGAGAGGGGGAAACCCCTGACCACTCCCAGGGTGTTCTCCCTCAAAATTGGGGTGGAACCGAGCCAAAACGTACTGTCACCTGCATGGTGCTCAAAGCTACGGCTAACGACAGGCGTACAATATAGCCCGATGCCATGATGTATTTCTTGGGCCTCGATCTGACTACGTCAGACAGGTGGCATTGGCAACAACAACATAAAACATTTAGATGAGGACAGTGGAATACACAAGGGGGTTGAGGGTTCACCCCTTCCCCTTCTCAATAGACCAGTAGTCTTCAAACTGTGTTCCACGGAGCCCTAGGGTTCCACGAGGCCATACCCAAGGGTTCCAAGATTCACAATCGAAAAATCAAGAAAAAATCTAAATGAAACTTATAAATGTATATCCAAAAATATGGATTATCGTTCTCTATGAAGTTTATATAACCACAAGAATTTAGAGCTCATCTCCTGTCATTAAGAAACTGAAATTTTTTTTTATGCTTAATATAAATTTATTTTGCAATACTTTTTAAACTTTTATTATAGCATAATAAAAGAATATTGAAACGTTTATCTTTATATATATATATTACCTACTAGATTGTGAATATTATATTATTTACTATCCCGGGTTCCACGAGATAATTTTATATTCGTTTGTACAATGTCTTGCGAAAATAAATAGTTTTCTAATGGAAAATTCATCTTTTTGCATTTGTGGGAAAAACACCTCCAATAAAGGAGAGGGAACAACTTATCGAGACATATAAACGGATCCGATGTTAAAAATCTAATTTTAAGCATGAACAGCTCCTAAATTTTTATGTTGCAAATTTTCCCTTTCTGTTTAAAATGCCATTCAGAACAATGTGTAAATGAAAAACATTTCTCAATGGGAAAGGCTTCAAAATTAAAGTATAGGAACAGATTAAACTAAGAATATATAATACGTTTGCAGTTAATCTCAATAGACTTAGACTTTTACAGATAGTGTGAAAAAAGGCAAGCACATATCTCAATCACTAAACATAATGCAATGGGTAGGTGATACTTTAATCACAGATTAACATTATTTATGAGTAAATTATATTATTAGTAGATTAAAAGTGTGTTTTTAATAATAAGTGCAATACTTTTTTCAATTGTCTTTACATAAAGTAACTTATAACATGTTGATCTATTTTAAATATTATTTTAAGATATACTCTTCTCTGTGTGTGTGGAATAGGGTACCTCGAAAATACTGTCAAGTTCTAGGGGTTCCGTGAGTTGAAAGAGTTCAAAGACCACTGTCATAAACCAACAAATATTTAATTTTTACCTGAGAGGTTACCCCTCAGCACTTTCGTCTATGTGTTTTTTTTTTATGTAACCGCCCCCAAAAGAGAGGGTTTTGCTATTTATTAAAAATATAGAATTATGTTTACTAATACATATTCGATTTGAAATTCTTTTTGATACTTTTCAAATTCAGTGTGCGAAGATTAATCTTGTGTCTAAAATATAAAGCCTGTTGCTGACGTCTTTACTTGTTCGAAAAAATAGCTTTTAACTGAGGAACATTTATATTGGATTAAAAAAGATTGGATTAAAGATTAGATAATTTTTTTTAAAAATTATCTCTATATATTTTTTACGTTTTGTATAACATTACTCAGATTTGTGAGAATCCATTCCTTTTTTTTTTTCTTGTATGAAATATGTGTGATGTTTTGGCTTTTAAACCACTTTCCTAATTGACTTTCTTTTACTTTTACATGGTAATTAAAAATTTTAAAAATGTTAAATATTGCCAAACACATTATGATATGCATTCATATATGTTGCAACCAATGAGCTTATTTTAACATTGGGATATGCTCTTAATTTGAATCCTGTTCTTAAACTTCTTGATTTTTCGGAACTATTTTTTCCTAAATCAATAAAAAAAAAAAAAACGCTTCATTTCAGATTGAGATTGATAAACTCAGATTCACGTGCGATGCGAATAGTCCTTCCATCCACATGGGAGGCGGAGGGGGGGGGGAGCGAAAAACCTCACACTTTATTTCCCAAACACCTATTCCGCTGTCATTTGACAAATCGTCGTGTAGTTACACCGAAACGAAATGGCGGTGGCTTTATTTACACCCGATAACTACAGGAAGGCACGTGACAGCAGACACTCTTCGGAACTGTCGGGATTAATCTGCCACAGGGAGGGTGGACACAAAAGGCATTCCCCAGACGTGGCTGTGATTCAGACAGAGTAATTGGCACGTTCAACACGGTAATCGATGGCGATTGTTCTCCCGGGGTAAAGTAGGGGAGGAATTAATTGGCTTCCGAATCTACAGAGAACTTTTTGTGTTCTGCCTTCAATGAGAGAAGAGATCGTATTGTTGCGGAGGGACGAAACCCGGAGGGCCCGAGCTTGAAAAGGAAATGACGGGAGATGGAATTGGGGAAAGAACTGAGGTCTAATTGAGCTCATACGAAATCAAAAGGTTACGGAATAAAATATCTATTAAAAGTAGTTTCTTTATTCTATTTTTGGTTTTCTTTTTGAGTGGTTATTGACTTTTGTGGGGGAAGGAGACTTATACAAGTGTTAGAGGTTTGTAGATCTTTTTCTTTCGTGTGTATGTGTGCGAGTCCTTTGTTTTTCTCACTGAAATTTTATTTTAATGGTTCTACTGTTATTTCTGCACGAGAATAATAAAGAGTTAAATTTAATAAGTTTTTTGAACTATTATTTTGAAAATTGTGACAAATGTAGTAATGTAGCCAGTCTTGTCCTAATAACTGTAGTTGACTGTAGCAAGCAGCAGAAACGCCATCTAGCGACCATTTATCTTCAGTAGAGGTCAGGTGAGGAAAAATGTAGTCGCTATGAAAAACTGCCCATGTTCTTTGCCCATTATTTTTGTTAATGATATGTGTTGTCTTTGTGTAACCTAACTTGAATTAGTAAATAATTGTTACACTAAAAGAGCCTTTATTGAACCGAAATCTGATTCACACCATTTTTAATTTAAACTTTAAATCCCAACATTCTACAGTAACAATAAAAAGTGTACTTTTAATTGTGAATTTGTAGAACGGTGTTCAAAAAAGCTCTTGGCGATAAAGGTTTAAAATATTTACTAGAAGACAGAGGGAGGAGTGGGAATTAGAAAAGTATAAATAATTCTAAAAATATAACAATTAATATATTGAATATATGAGTTTGAGATTGTATACAATTTCGTCAGAGGCGCACACAAGGAGGGGGGAGGGTAAGGTCCTCGGCTTTGGACCTCCCTAAAGCCCTTGATTTTTTTTCTATTGATTATAATAATGTGCGCATAATACGTAAAATTTAATGATTTGTTATTAATAAATAATTTTGTTAATTAATGCTAATTATTTATTCAATAATTAATTTTTAACCGTTTTTCCCCTCGAAAAATTGACAAAATTAAAAGAATATGTTGGGCGGCGTATTGGAGCATGATACAAGAATGGTAGATTTACAACCCTTCCCCCCCACCCTCCCCTCCCCGGGAAAAATTCCTGGTGTGTGCCACTGAATTTCGTCAATGAGTCAATATGATTTTTTAAAAAATATTTTCTGCCTAATGTGTTCCATAAAATATTTATGCATCTTTACCACACATTTTTGGATCTTTAATAAGATTATGTCCCCCCCCCCAATCACGTATTAAATGATGCAAACTGCACATCTGATTTTTGATCATGAAATATACCTATATTTGGTAACATGCCGCTTAAAAGTTTGTGGGAGTTTTAAAAAAGTAGTCTTCTAGTGTTTAACCTTTTCGACGAAAAGAAATTTCCTATTCAATGATTTTCAAAGATGTCTGCATAATTTGATCGATAATTACCTTGTCAGATCTGAAAATGTAAAAGAAACCAGAAGAAAAATAAACGTGACGATAAAATATACTAAATGTTAATTGCAGTTATATGGGAAAATGTAAATAGAGTAGTAGTACAACAAATTTTTTGAGTGCCTTGAATTACTAATATTATAAAACGTCTATATCTAAAATTTTGTGATATTATTTCCAATAACTCAGGAAATATTTAAATTTAAAATTATGATTCAAAATCAAATGATAATAAAGGACCGCAAAATAGTTTATGAATTTAACTATCGATCCACTAATCCCGTAGTTAGATAAAATATTGTAAACAATTTGTTCTGTAATTGAACTAAAACAACATTCCTTCAAAAAAAAAAAATAACGTGTTGTGTCGAATAATATATAAAATGATAAAATTATTAAATTAAAAGCACTAAAAAAAGAGTACATTATTATAATTGAATACAATATTGCATGTTTCGCGTATTAAGTGTTTGCTTCATGCTCAAAGTAATATAGTATGTAGTCCCCTAACATTTTTTTCTTGAATACTTCGGGAACCAATCATTGAATTCTAACGAAATTTAAATCACAATCTATTAAGAGCAGTGGTCGCCTAACTTTAGAACTTCATAAATCACTAAATATTAATTTTATATTTAGTGGACTACTAATATGATTGTCTTCTATATGGCGAAAAACTATAACTATATTGTGACTTATTCTCATATCTATTTACATTTCCATGTCACTGAAAAGAAACTTCACGAAAAGCAGAACCAAACCAACAACGCAAAGCAATATTAACAAACTGAAGTGTTATGTCGCCAATTTACCAATTCTTACTTTCAAATTTCGATAGAAACACCTGTAAAAGCAGCTAAAAAGTTGCTAAACTCAGATAGAATTTCGCTAAAACTAATAGGTAAATCTTTTTAATAAATCGTACGTATTCCTTAAAATGTTTTGTTACCCTTTATTTTTTAATTGAATCTTTATAAAAAATTAGATAATATCCCAATTTTTCTGTGGACCATCAAAAATTTTCACGGACCACCGTTTGTCAAACGCTCTATGATTTAGAAGAATATTTTTTCCTTTTTTACTTAATTCTCTAAAAAAAATAAAGAACTGTTCCTTCTAAACCACACTGCTGTCCATTAAAATTACACCAGAAAGGGCACCAAGTGGTAGAACTTTACTTATTGTACGTGTGCAGCTTAGTAGGAAGAAAACATGATTAAATTTGTACCCGATTTTGGGAGTATACGAGGCCCGAAATTAGTACACACAGTCGCCTCCTCAGGCAGCAAAAACGGCTGTAACGACAGCTAACAGCTCTCTATTAGGCATCGAATTACACTAGGCCTGGACGACAGATATGGACATGCAATTCCATACTGTTCCAATCGTACTAACTCAAGATTTTTGGCGGCCCAGTCTCTCAGAAACCGATGACCTCAAGTTTTCAATGGGTGAGAAATCTGGAGCAGTGGCGCACTCAAGAGGAGTGTCCTGAGGGTCCGGACCCCCTCCCCCCAAAGCCCTTGAGTTTTTTCGATTGATGTTAATCCTACGAATATATAAAGTAAAATTTAATTAAGTACTTGTAATTAATAATTTATTTTACTAATAAATGCTATTTATCAGTTCAATAATCTATTTTTTTGCTGTTTTTTGTTCACAAAATTGACAAAATCAGAAGAATTAATTGGTGTTGTCTTGAGGTATGATACGAGTTGGGGGATTTTTGACCATGGACCCCCTTGAAATTTTTTTGTGTGTGCTACTGATCTGGAGAATAAGCTGTAAAGGGCAACAGGCGAACACGCTCTGTGTCGATGTAGGTCAAGAAGAGAAGGGCAACATGCAACCTTGCGTTATCTTGTCAAAAGATGACGCCTCGGAGGATTCGGACAGTCACCGACCTTAAGACCTAACAAATGTAACGCTGGTTGTTCAGATTACGGACGACACGAACAAGAGGTATTCATGTAATGTACTTAATGGCTGCCCATACCATCCTACTTGATGCAGAGCCAGTATGACTATGTGGAATACAAGCTGGCCATGTACGTTCTCTTTGATTCGTTCAGACACGGATACGTCCATCAGGATGTTGCATACAGAACTGGGAATTGTCTGAAAAGACGCCTGTTACTGTATGTCGTTGTGCACACCACTGTCTCTGTGCTGCAGTGTCAAGGGAAGCTATTATAATATTTGCAGTACAAACAATCTATGCTTCTCCAGACACTGTCGTGCTGCAAAACAAACCCACTTAGTTACTCAAAATCCGTGATGTGGCCATACGTTCCTGTAAAGTCGACCTGAAAACATGTCTGTCATCTCGGGTGTTAGTGGCATGAGGTCATTGAGA
This sequence comes from Trichonephila clavata, assembly GCA_019973975.1. Lineage (NCBI taxonomy): Eukaryota > Metazoa > Arthropoda > Arachnida > Araneae > Nephilidae > Trichonephila > Trichonephila clavata. Next base: position 276,469 of record BMAO01031902.1, on the reverse strand, counting down.
TCCTACATGCCATTCAGTATGACCCTCTTGGGCGCATCGATTCCATATTTGCATTATAGTCGTTGAATTCTGACCAATGCAAGTAGCAATATCGGTGTTTGATAAGCCGCACTCTCAATAGTCCACGATCCATGTATTGTTAGTTGTTTTCCTCCTTGTACGAGACATAACACAATTCTCTCGTAATCAACCAACATTCATATGCGATTTCATAATGACAAATCTGGCGAGAAATGTCGTTTCTTCCTCCTAAGTCGTTCGATTGCACTTGAACGCTAGTCATTTGTATTCCCGTCTTCTTCCTTTCATGTGAATTTGACATTTGTGTCATCTTTTCTTCATTATGCAGTAATTTTAATGGCCAGCACTGTATAAACGGCAATGTCAATTTTGTTCATCTACCTTGAATATTGCAAAAGTTATTAAGACTGTCTAATTTTTTTTATCCATGACTACATTGCTAATTCATACATAAGAGAATTTGGGTTTACTAAACAGTGTTATATTAAGATTTTAAAAAAAGTTAAAACTTTGTCAGCTCGCGAATTTGCAAATGTGTTAGATTACTTATTTTCTATTCATCATGTAGTGAATTAAATCCTGTGCATAAATAGTTATTACACTATTATTGCATTTTTTCCTCACCACAGTTTTGCAACAATGGTTTTTAAACCATTGCTAATACAATAACAATAGTAATTTGCTTTTAGGGAAAATTTCTCAGATACAAGCGTGGTATTTTACGAACTTATATACAGCGTCTTAAGACTTTTTCTTGAGTTGCAAGAATATGTCCCATGTTAAAAATATCTAAGCATTAAATTTTAAATCTATTTGAATTTCAAACGTTATTTGTATTAATAAAGCCTGAAAATACTTAAATACTTGGTTATTTGTACATAAATGAATATTTATATTGTCTTAAAAATTTCCAATTATTTTTCAAATATGCCCGAAAAACGTCTAAACTTCACTCTTGTTCCGTTTTCAAAACATCCAGTAGCATCCAAACATTATGCTGTCTGTTCAAAGCATCTAAATACATATATTACTTTCCAGGATAAAATCACTTTTGTTTTAAGAATTTAGTTCGTAAACTATTTCGGAATTTATGTACAGTTTTATTTCATTAGTTATTTGTTTCGATTACACGAAACGTAAATTCTCACATCAACAAAGCAAATATTTTAAACTTACGCACCTTATACAAACTAATCCGAAACGGAAATCACGAGAGTGAAAAAAGACTCTCATCCTTTCAGTAAACAAACGCACGCGACTCTGGAAAAGCTACTTCTCTTCTAATCCGTGCAGTCGCAAACGATTAGCAAACGAGCCATCCATCCAGGGCTGAACTGAAGAGAAGTGAGCATTCCACCAAATGGCAGCGAATTGTTCTAAAATTAGCGCGGGAATCTCGAATTAGCCCGTTCTTTGTTGCCAAATTATTAATGCATTCCCTGTCGGAACAGCCGCGAATTCCCAGAATGCCTCGCAAATCCTTTCGCGTAAAGCTGAGTTACGAGGGGAGGTTGTCACGTGACCGCGCATACTAAATACATGATTACGACCCTCCTCCCACTCTTTACTTTCCCCAACCCGTCCCGCTTCCAATCTGCAAAGTTCCGGTCTTTGAAAGTGAAATTTATCAGAAATGAGAACGTTCGTAACGAAATTTGATTTTTTTTTTTTTGGATAAAAGGATAGTTAAATTTACAGATGATTTGTATTTTGCAATACAGCAAAAGCGCACGAATGTACTTGAATAAAGGTAATTCTGACAAAACTTACTTAAAATTATTTCGTTGATATTTTTTTAAGCGCTACATTTTATAGAACTGGGTTTGTTTCCCCAAATTGTTTATTTTTTTATATTTTTAAATCTTTTGCATTATTTTTTAATTTTCCCTGCAAACTATAAATTTTTTCTTATTTCTTCGAATCATCTTTCCCCCCAGAAATAATTTAAAAAAAGAAAAGAAAATAAAACTTTGCTATGCCTCCTCCCAATTCACTTTATTTAAATTGAACTAACTCAACAGGATATAAATATATGCACCATTTATTGTTCTTAGATATTTAATGAACATTCGAAAGTAATTTATACAATATTCAACAGGTGTTATTTGCTAAGTATTCTGAAAGAACGAAATCCATTCTTACAGTAATTAGGTATATAATTATATTTCGAAGGAAGTGATTCGATATTGAAAATTCTGAGTTAAAAATAATAAAAATGCTCAGTTATATTTCAGAATTTTGGAATTTTTCAGTGCTAAATATCTGCTGATTTGTACGAGTAATTCATTCCATGTAAAGGTCATAAGCCTATTTTTAGAATTCTTTACGAGTATTTAATTTTATTTCGAGCTCCAGAGAATTTTCATTTTTAATAATTTTATTTAATGATAAATTTATATTAAATTTTCATAGTATTTTATATTTATTTTTAAAAAAATTTTTCGTTTGCCTCAAGAAAAGAAAGAATCTATGTTTTTAACTCCAGACTATTTACAATTTCCATTTACTATAATTAATGCAAATAACTTTGAAGGAAAAATAAGTTTTTAACAATGTACACATCTTGTCTTGAAAATGTTGAAAAGTGTTTTATCGTATAAATTAAGGTCTTAGTCGTAATTTTTCTCAAAAATTTAACTACCTCATAAAAAAATAAAATCGTAAGGCAATTCTTACATAATTTTGATTTCATTAATGATTTCCGTGTAATTTGGCACGTCTAACAACCATAGAAAAATCTGTTTTATATGAATATAAAATGTTCATCAAGAACTAATTAAATTAAAAATAATTCTCATAAATTGTATGCAAAAGTTTAGTACAAACAAGTTACTTTATTTTTAGCTTCCTTAAAAACTTTTAAAACTTTTCGAACATTAAATATTTTTTTTTCAGCTGACCGAAGAATATTTTATTTAATTATCTGTTCATTATTCTTTATAAATGGAATAATGTCAAGCACAGATGGCGTGGAAATTGTATTTTTTCCGTTTAGGGAAAAAACTATCAAATGTTAGCGTTAAGTGTTATTCTATAAATTAATAAAACAGAAAGAGATTAAGTGAACAAAACATACTCAGATTAATTTGACGGCTTATTATTTGAAATAAAAATATTGTATAATTTGCCAGTATTAAAATATTTTATTATTTAAAAGAATAAAATCTGTTTGCCAAGTTTAAAATATTATAAATGCCTATTGAATAGACAGAGAATTTATTTCATCGGTTCTAGTAAAGCATAATTTAAAATTAAATGCATAAAATTCGCTTACCATTTCGTAAAACCATTTAAATGACAGGAAACCAAACAATTTGAAATTTATCCTCGCAAAAATGCTTCGGTTTGAATAAATAATTTCAAGTTTATGAGCATAAATTGAATAACTACCAAAAAAAAAAAAGGCTGAACCATTCCTTCCAAACACGGAAAACAAACATGTACACATCCGATGTCAATATTTTTGGTTACTTCACTTCATTTCAGATACAACGGAAGCAGCTGCTACAATTTTTCTTATAGCTATATTTTTATCGTTTGTCACTAAACAATTTTTTTTTATCACTCTTGAATAAGTTAATTTAATCTTTTTATGTTGATGGAATAAAATGTAATATGTGGATCATTAAATACCGATTGTAAATAAATAAAAAGAAATATATATTTTTATTTTTCAAGTAAAAAGTCAAATATAAATAACATTTCAAGTAAGTTTGTTTTATTAAATTTGAAAATCGTTGTAAAGATATTAGAAAAATAAGTTATTTTTTTAAAAAAATGTATCACAATTAAAGTAAGAAGTAATTATAGTGTTTTTATTTACATTTGTTTTAGTGTTTATACTCTTGGAAACGGTAAATATAAAAAATAATTCTGAGTTAAATTTTTTCATCAAGGCAACAAGCATACATTAATTAAAATTTATGGAATATTCCGAATTCTCAACTCTGGTTATAAAATGTAAAGCAACTTCTTGCTAATGTGTTATTTTAAGGAAGCATTTTTTAAGAAAATATTTAAAAAAATCTTTTTATATTAAGAGGTTTTATTTGTTGAACATGAAGATAAAGTTTAACGAAAAGCTAATAATAAAAAAATATTCGTAAAAGTTCAATTTCTTTCTTCTATTATTTAAGAATAAGTATTGGAGTGAGGTAAAAATTAGGTAATCTAAGACTTGTTTGTGTTTTTATTTCAATTTAATTTTTTTCCTTGTGCTTATTTTTATTTTTCTAATTAGCTACATAATTAAAAAATGATATTTTCTTATTCAATACATTTTTTCCATGTAACTGTTCTATTTCATATTTATTAATAAAATCCGATTTATTTTTGGTAGTTTTGTCATATAACTTTTATGACATAACCATATCATATAAACCTTGTAATACGACTAAAGAAAAGTTTTTTTTAGTTCTATTTTAAGTAAATACTCATTATTTATTTATTTATTTTTGCTTGTTTTTTAAATAATGCAAAAATTAAGATGATTTCGAATAATTTTCATTTGTAAAATCGATTACATACGAATTATTTTCTTATTCAATTTTTTAGTTTGGTTTTCATAAATATTTGAAATAATTGCTTTATAGCTTTTTAACATGAAACACAGATTAAAATATCCATAATTCTTAATTGTTTTAATATTTAACAAGTTATGTAATATGGATATTCTTTACAACAAATTGTTGCAAGTATAATTAATTATTTGTATTTTTTAATTAATTAGACTCCAAATAGTATTTTAATGTACGACAGTTTATTGATTTTAAGTATTAATTAATTTATTTACTATTGTAATTTTTTTATGTCTATTCGTTTTATTTAAATTTTAAAAACATTTCCGATTATCATACTTGAATACGTGCTTGTAATATACTGAAGTATTAGAAATACACTGTATAAGTGTTGCTAATTTTCTGAGGAAATCCTGCTTTTAGAAATAGATTATATTATCAAAACTTCACATTTAAACTTTTAACAGCGCTTTAGTTATAAATGTATTATTTATAAATTTCCTTAAATATGGAAATTTTCATTTTGCACTACGGTTTTTTTTTTAAAGTTGCATGTGTTGAAGAAGAACGGCGAGTCCTTTTTTTTCCTTAAGTGAAAAAAATAAAAAATTTAATATTCGGTTATGTCTAATTTCTTAGCAGATTTGAATAATAACAGTCTAATTGCAGATTATTTATAAAACCATCACAATTAAAACTTAATCCATGTTCATAGGTATGTTTTTTCTTCCCGCTCGAGCATTTAAATTATTTTATGAAATACGGTACTTACGTATTTTACCATCTATCAATTTAGTCAAATCAAAAGATGTCGCCAAATGATGGGATACATTGCCAATAAAGGAAACCGTTGCTTTCAAGTTCCAACACAGTAATAATAACTATGACAGTATTTGGCGACATTTTTTTGAATTGGCGCTGTCTTTTCGCTTGGCGAAACGGATCGACAGTATAATATGTAAGTACCTTTCATACTTATGTGCTATGTCCTGTTTTTATAAATAATTTGTTGATGTTTTTGTTATTTTATTTATTTATTTATTATTATTATTATTTTTTTTTTTTTGTTCCTAAAAAGAGTCTACTGCTTTTACATAAAACAATCGGGCACTTTTCCATTTCGTCGGCTCTCGCGATAAAGTTGCCAGAAACAATACATCGGATTCCACAGGGACATTTTTAATAGAACGGAATGAAAAATTTTTAAACGATATTAAAATGCTTATTCCTCCGAAGTACAAAAAAAATAAAAAAAAAAAAAATAATAATAATAATAATAAATTAGAACCAACATTTATTAAGCTTCTTTTCTTTACTTTTTTTTTTTTTTTGAACTTTTCCGTTTCGGCCGGAAGGTGGGCAGTTGACTATGGTTAAATATTTTATTCTTGCGAAATTAAACACCAAAAATGGGGAAGAAAGAAAAAAAAACTTTATTTTATCTTTTTACACATGCGCCATAAACACTCAAGCTCGTGAACTGTATTTTAGGTTTACCACAAAAAATTTTACTGGCTTTTGGCGATTTTTTATGTTGCATTTTTACGGCCCCTTGAAAATAAAAATGCACTCATTTTCTTATGTGTATATTGTGTGTTGTCGCCAGTAAAGTCTGCTTGGCGAATTTTTCTGCTGTGAAATGAAAAAAAAGCACCAACAATCACTATACGACAGACACTAAAGCCGAAGTGGGAATACTGTGAAATATTGAAATTAATGAATGAATTTCTATATATATATATATATGGTATTTCAACTTTTCATGCATTATTCGCTTATTTGTTTTGATATAATTGATTTCGAATGAATGAATTTCTATATATATATGTATATATATATTCTATATATATTTTATGTTCATATTCGTTTTCGTCTTATAATTTTTCTTTTTTCTTTCACAGCAAATGGGATTCGACCTTCTCAGAAGGCGGTATAAGCGAAATATCCTATCCACAGATTGCAAGTGCCCTCCAGGTTAGTTTATTTACGTTCGTTAAACTCTGTAATTATGCATGTATGCTGTATCAGATTTATAAATGTGCATTGAACGTTACATTTGAATTATAGGAAATGTGCAATGAAACGTGGCTTTTTATTTAAATATCGACTACCAAAATAGAGCTTCAATGTGGAGTAACATTAATTTCTATTTAAATTTGTTAACATAACAAAATTTCCATATTATAATGTACGCATGAAGATTTACATGATGAGATAAAATATTGTATATAACAGCAAAAAACTAATTTCTTCCTAATAACCTATTTTAGAAATTTTTACTTAGTATTATTGAGAACAAACAATTTGCATGTCTAAAAAGAATAACACTCAGTGATTCTTAGTCCTTTCAATATAACTTATCTGTGTTATTAAAAAGTTTCTTTTAAAAGTTTGGATTCAAAAAAATATAGACGGGAGTATGATGAACTTGCAATACCTTATGGGAGAGATACCCTCTCTCGTAATAGTTCAGAACTGTAATTTGAGAAAACAATTTGCTTTCATTTCAGCCTTAATAGATGTTTAAGTGAAGTTTCTAAAAGCTTCTTGATTTTCTAACTATATCATCAGTCATTTTAGTTGTCTGGTTACGTAGCTTTTAATATGCATCAAATTGCTCACTATATGCATTAAACATCGTATTAAAAACAATTTTCAAACATTTTTCGGTTTAAGGTCGTTAATAATGGCTAGAATCTTTTTTCAGTTAATATCCGTATTTCTTTGTATTTTCTTTTTAGTTTTTAACTTAATCTATTGTATTTTTAAAGTGGAAACAAGTGCGAGAGATCTGATAAAAAAATTTGCGAGAGAAAAATAATTAACAGTTGACCATCATTAAAATAGTCTTTATTTTGTTTTGTTTGAGTCAACATAATGCCTCTCTGAAGGTTACAGTACATGCGTTTCATTTTAAAGATGGAAAAATAAAACCATCTTATTTTCATTAATTATAATTAAATTTTCTGACGTATTATTTTATTCAGTGGTCCCTTTTCTTAAAAAAAAATATTTCTTTCTTTACAGCATTAGTTCTAATTATATTTATAGATCTGTGTATTTTTTTAACGTATTTTTTAACAGTTTCCAATGAAATTTTGTTTACTGATACTTTTGTAATTGAAATATTCTGTTAAAAAGTTATAGTTTCTTTTGCTTCTTTTCGATTTTTTCATTTAATAAAAAAAATATATTCTTAAATTTGTGAAATCATCTAAAAAGATTGCTAGTCGTTGCGCTAGAAACCTGAATTATTCTCACTTATTAAATTAATTTACAGAATTCGAATTCTTATTTATGTATCTGAAGAACTTTTTTGCTCTAATTCAACACCTGGGGTTCACACGGATCCCTAGGAGCCAAAGAATTTATGGAGCTCCAAAGAAAAAATGGTCTTTTGTGGCCATAATTGCAATTAAAGAGTTCATGAATAAAACATTAACAGTAGTTTAATAAAATAAACTGATGTCACGTAAAAAAAATTCAGAAATTCACTGCTAGAAGATACTTGTATTTTCTATATCATTGTTTCGTCATCTTGTTGAATGTGTGGCTTTAGTCAGTTAACACTATTGTTAACGAAAAGTAATATTCGATTTAATATAGTTAAAAGGACGCGATCTTTGACTCTCAAAAGATTAGTCAGATAATGCTGATATCACATCAGCCGCAAACTTACCTGTGTGCAGTAGAGCTTATCTGTTTAATTGAATTCTATGTGATAGCTTTAGTAATAAATTTGTATATGCTATTTGAAATAGCAAATTTAATTTTTTTAAAATTCTTTCTGTTAGTAAAAATATTTCACGCAGGTTTTTTTTTATCAATTAAAATTTCCAAATTTGTAACATAAATTTTTTTTTGTATTACATTAGAATTGATTGACTGTTATCCTTATGACTGTTAATGACTTATAAATAAATATTTCATTTAGGGATTGTTTGATTGCTTATTAATTAGCTTTTAATAGCTTTCAAATAAATATTAGTGTTAATATTACAAATGATTGTATAGAAAGGGGGAGGTACGTTTACTTAAATTTAGGGATCCACAAGCAAAAAAAAAAAAAAAAGTTGTAAACCAATGTTTTAATCGAATGCGTCATCAGTATTTAAATGAGGCAATTTTTTTTGGTTTCATCCTGTCTTGTTTTCATTATTTTGCGAAGAAGGCGCTATTCTACACTTCTGACCATCCGACGTCTTACGATGGTCGGCGGACGAAAAAGCGTGGTAAACGGTGAGCGTAAGCGTTCCCACGTGGCCTACTGCAATGGCATGATGGACTGCATCCGTCCGCTCGAAAGGGTCCCGTCCAGGGCGATGCACTTTACTTTCGAGGCTTTGAGGTAGAAATCGTGTTCAGAGATTTCAGAAATTGTAATTTTATACTGAAAGGCGTAGGTTGTGACTTTAATTTTAATACCATCTCATTATGAATAATTCTTCAATTTCATTAAAATGACCAAATAATCGTTTTTTAATGTAATACTTTTTTTTTAATTTGAAAAAAAAAAATGCAGCTGTTATCAAGCTTTTTTTTGTTTGTTTGTGTGTTAGTAATTTTTACAGCATTTTCTATTTTGCTGATTATGAAGTTCTTCGATAATAATCGTTCAGTGGCAGCAATCATTTTTGTAGTCTCGTGACAAATTAATAATTGTTCAATCGATGCTTTTTGCCATAAAAGTAGAAATTAATGAATATGATGAGTTTCGAATATGGAAGCATAATTCTATTTGGTTGTGTCTTATAATTCTAAGGGTTGATTTGCGAGTTCGTGCTTTGTGTATCTAAATAAAGACTGTACAGAATAAAAGAGAATGACATAATGTGTAGGACCACAGGACGATGTGATGTGATGCGGGGAAAAAAGATGTCGCAGATGAAATATTCAATATCATTATTTAATCATGACTGGAAAAAAAAACAAAGAAGGGGAAAAAGTAGTAAAATAAGAATCATATTGGCTGTGCTAAACGAACTCTGAGTCCACAAAGATGTGCAACCAGAAATGTTATAAATTAAATAAACAGAACAGTAAAGCACCTGTTCTTTTCTTTTTTCTTCCATTTCCTTTCATTTTTTAATATTTTTTTCTTGACTTTTCTAAAATTTATGAGATTTAGCTGTAAATTTTCCCACTGACTTCAAGAGAAAAGTGTAACTCCTTTTCACATCATTGAATTTTAAAATGGCTGACGTATTTCCTAACTAAATTTTTTTAAATATATCTTTCAATTACTAAAATACATTATAAAACATTATGGAGAAGTTTCGAAAAGCCTTCACTTAAGGTATCCGACTACCCTAAAATTGTGAATTTTGCCAAAAATTGACAATTTTTTTTCGTGATTTTATTTTATAGACTATCTTATTGGCTGTATAAAGGTACGGATGCTATTATTTTCCGTTCACTAGAACAAGCACTGCAAGTGTTTTAGTAAAAGCAGATGCCATTACTTTAAGCAAGGTGTCATACTTTAAAACGCATTTTACTTAAAATGTGTGTGTGTGTGTGTTTTTTTTTGTATTTTTTTTTTTTTTTTTTTTTTGAAAATACTCAAACGGGGCCAGCGATCGCTAAAAAAGTTTTGAAAATAAAAAACTGAAATTTTTTTGTGTAAGTTCTGTATAATAGTAGAAGTGTTTTAACCTTCAAATTTATCAATCACTGTTTTATTACAAAATTTACAGTCCCTTATGTTAATATAATCACTGTTTTTTTAAGCAATTTCATATAATAACTGAGATAAAGTGCTGTAGTGTTTGTTAAAATGAAAATATCTCTTTTTGTGAAGGTCATTTCAAAAGTGAATAACATAGCAACACATCAGAATTGAAAATTTGTTCATAAACCTTTGGGCCGCGTTAATGTTATTTTTTGTAAATTTTTATCTATTTTTTTCCTATTTTAATAATAATAATTTATTTTTATCTTCTTAATTTTAGCATATTTTTCATAAAATGTACTAAACAAATCTAAAAACAACAGAAAATCCCCATATCTCCATTTGTTTAAAAAAAATGTTGTCGCAACCAGTCGGATACCTTAATTATTTTAATTCTTTTATTTACTGACTTAAGGGGGTGGGGCGTAAAAGATAAACATACTCGTACTTTTGTCTTAGAAATTCAAGTTCGGTCCTTTTTAAATCGAGAGACGAGTGTTGTAAGAATATTTTAAATACAATTGAAAGCCTTATGCAAAGATTTAGATACAATTGTTAAATACAATAAATATTCATATAACAATGTGAAATACTCAGCTAAGTGGGTAAGTAACAGCTAGTATGGATATACTGGAGAATTTTTTTTTTTTTTTCAATTGGTAGCAGTCTTATGACGAATAAACTTGTTTCCTTTAATGTTTTTAATTTCATGTTCTTTTAGCAAATATTTTTTTAAATTTAGTTAAAGAATTAAAAGTAAAATTTTTACTTTTTAGATGTAAATGCATTTATAATAAAGTTCCAAACTTTTCTGTGTTCTTTAGTTTTAAAAATGATATTATAAATCTTAAATTGCATCTCAATCTCGAATAAATTTTGACAGAATCTTTCGTGAAACAATTGAATTCATTTCTGATCTTGATTTTTCTGACTTATAATACTTTCTGCTTAATCCTGAAAATGGTAAAATATTCTTGTAATATGCCTACAATTTATGATATAGGTAGGTAATGTTTAATGAAATGTTGATTTTTACAAAAAGCCTTACAGCGCAATTTGCTTTTTATACAATATAATTTTTTACTTGGATATTTTTTAAGTACGATTAGTTTTTTTTATTTATTTTTTATATTTACATATAGTAAATAAAGCCACGGTAGACCTTTTAAAAATATTTCTTTCTTCATCTGTAAAAAACTGTCTTACATTAATACGAATCTACTATTTTCTTTTTCATTTTACTATAGTACAGTATTTAAAATTCTGTTTGAGCTTTATAAACTATCGTATTTGTTCGCGTACTTCTTCAGAAAAAAAGACGCATTTGCAATTTTTAGACTGAGTAATTTCCTTTATAAATTCTTTATATTTTAATACAAATTTTATTTGGATTTTTTGTTCCTTTTTAAAATATCAGTTGCTTTTTCACTAAAAATTAATGCATGTCAGTATCGATACACGCCCTGTGGTTTGATTTTGACTGTTTGACGAATGCCGCCAAAAGATATTCAATGGGTTAATGGCAATGAACCTCATTATTCCTAATCACGTTCAAATGACGGAAATGACACTTGGACTGGTACTTCACCCTCCTAACATCTGTATCGTATCACGTGATGACTTTTGATTTAGTGTGGGGCAACCTCAAATATTCTAAACTTCAGACTTAGCGGAAAAGTATCTGCGTCTTGTGTAATATCCCAATTTTGAAACTTTCATTTTCCAAACAATGTACCATTTACTCTCAATGTCAAAATAATGGGCTTATATTTGATGCAAAATACATTATTTAATACACAACAATTACTGCAAAGTATATTTTACAATATTTTTTTATAAATATTTTTAACTTAAACACATATTTATTGGTATTCCTGTATGAACATGCGATAGATTCAGAAAGTTGAGTACACAGACTGCTTTTATGGAATGAAAGCGCCGAGACATAATCTATGTACCAAAAATTAAAAATATCTTCATGTATGGAAAGGTTGAACCCTCCAACCCCACCCTTGTATACGCCACTGGATTTAGTGTTCTTTTAATTTTGTATCTGTGTGAGAATTTGCTCTGTGTGTGGAAAAGTTGTCACGAACTCTCTCTCACCTGTTGAAGAATGAGAGTTCACTAAACATTGAGATATTCTCTTAAAATATACACTTTATTATGACTATCTAAATTCTACCTTGGTTATGGGAGCGCGTCAGCTTTAATAGTAATCTAGAATCTAAATATACTTATCGATGGATGGACCTCAACAATAATGCTAGTCCTTGAATGGCCCGTCGGATCCTTTTTCAACATGAACCACTGGAATATCCAATATTAACTTCTCTAACATCTTAGGATCCGTATGACAACAATCACCATCCTCCCAACTTCCCTCTTCACTTGATTTTAAATAGTAATCTTCATTATCATAAATCGCTTTTCCTTTACAGAAAAAGGTTTTATAATCATATAACGGCATAGAAAGTATTTTCTCTAGAGGATCAGCCAGAATCGCGAATAAAACTCGCTACAAAGTAAATAGTACACGCACACCACTTCGAGATTTCTTTTATATTCCAAAATACGATATCACGCAGAATGTATTTGTACTTGAATTTGAACTTTTTGTTCTATTTTCAAATATTATCGGTTATCCTGAGATAATTAAGAGATTTATCGTTTATTTATGTGTAATTGTATACTTAGTATAATATTAGAAACGTGTAATTGTAATATTTAGTAATGGGGCAACGTTTCTTAAGAAAACTCTTGAGATGTATAAAGAGATTCAACAAATAATTTAAGGTACTACAATATATAGGTAATATTATATCTATTGAAATTTACTAAAATGTAATTGTAGCAAGCGAGACCTTTATATAATAACTTATTAGAGTTCTTCCAAAGCTGCTTACTATCTAAAAGGGAAAAAAAAAAGATTTTTCTTCACACTTCTTAATCTTGCTCATCAAATGACAAATTGCTAAGGCACATTTTATCGCCCATCCTAGATAAGACGATTATCGGCATGTGGACGACCATAATCCTCTCGCCTCGTGGTAAGGAAGTTTTATGCCGGATAGAAGGCAATGCCATCTATCCATGGACCATTATGAACTCTCGATCCCCACAGTGCATCGCAAATAGCCACCATTAAACTCCTTACTATAGCTTAGCTCGAGACATTGTAGACACGGCTGATCGGACGTCATTCGTTTAAATTGATGTTACCATTATCGTTTGTATTTGTATTGGGCCCCCAAATCATTTTGCACTGGACTGTATTTTTATGATAATGCCGAGGAGTAAGTTGAAATATATACTCCTTATCCTTCTTGCTATCCCTCATACATCAGAAAGGCCCATTATGGGCTTGCCAGACAGAATGATATGAATTTCTGCCTGCCTTTTTGTTGTTTGTAAGTATTTTATATCCAAGTTAAGTGGATTTAATTCTCTTCCGTTCAAGCTCATGAATGCCGTATGAGTTTCTGAATTAAATTTCTAGTCAGTGTCTCAGAAATAATTTGTTTTTTTTTTAAAAAATGTATTAAAGTATTAATTTTTTTTTGAAACAGGAACAAAGGTTTTATTTGTGTAGTTATTGTGTTCGCTTTTTGCCTCACCTGTTTTATTGTTAACTGTTATCCAATTTGACTACTTGAATGAAATATCTTTCGAGTTTCGCAATCTTTGAACCGTGCTTATTTTATTTCTACTAAGTATTGTTTCGATGCTTTTTATTTAATATTTTAGTTAATGCTTGTACATCTGGTTGTATACCATTGATAACACATATGTTCAAAGTCTTTTTTTCCCCCTGTTTAATGAAAAATAGGGTAGGGTGCCCCTGAGGGTGCCCCGTATAAAAAATTCCTTGAGGGCCCTTTTCTGAAAAGGAAAGCTCTGTTAATGGGACTATCATTAACATTTTATAATTTTTGCCTACATATGTTGAAGGCCCCATATCATTGATACTGTGGTAGCTACGCCCCTGTCAATGAATTATTTGGCGATTAATACATTTTTCCCTCACTTTTTTTTTTCTCTCGGAAGAGAAATTTCTAAAAACCATATTATAACCATTTACATTAACCTTATTGATAGTTACATAACCTTATGATAGTGTTTTAAAACCTAAAATCATGTTTTCTAATGTTCATAGTAGGCCGCGGTCACGAGCTCGAAGCTGACGTTGTCGAGTCGCGGATTTCAAGTCCTGATGTTGCTGAATATCCGCCGTGTAGAGGAACCGTTGCACATTAAATCTATCGTGAATCAAAGTCCTCTCTTTGGCGTGGTGGGAAAATTAGAGGGGGGGGGGGTTCCAGGTCATGTGTCGTCTTCGTCTCTTGACTGCGGTTCAAATTGACGAGCTCTGTCACCTATAGCTCTCGCGTTGTTTCAGAACGTGACCTTAATAAATACTCACTCACGCCCTTCATAATGGCGTTTACTGTTTAAGTTTTAAAGAAGTTCGAATTTAGTGCCTACATGTATTTATATCTTTTTCTCCCCCCCCCCTCATGTATTACTTTGGTTTATTCTTAATATTGGTTACCAATGTCTAAATTTTTAAGATAAAATACACAACGAATTCAAATCTCTCGTGCTTTCTATTTCAGTAAGATAAGTTTTTAAAAATTAATATATATTTTTTTATTTTCCTGAAGTTTGATTCACATGCATAAATGTATTATATGAATGTAGAGTGAATTTAATTATTAAATCAGTGTTCGTCAATGTATACGTTTAAAAATCTCTACACCCACTTTTATACATTACAGAGAAACTTTTCTTGGAAAGTAAAACAAGGATAACAATCTTTTTATTTATAAAAGTTTGTATTCGCAAACCTTTAAAAATATCATTGGGAGAAAAGAAAATCATTTCAGAGGAATTTACAACGTAAATCAGATTTTTTAACATTTGATTTCAATTATTCTATTGAATAACTCTTAAAGTCCTTTAACATTTTTTTTTTGTTGCAAAAGGAAAGGAACAAAGTAAAAATCTTTTTCTTTAACTATTTCTCTTTTATTTTCTAAACTAAATCCATTTTCTTAAACTATTTCTTTACTTTTTAATTCCATTTTTGTGATTTAATTTCCTTACATCATTCAACAAAAAATAAATAACGCACGATCGGATTAGAAAAGCAATTTACTTTTTTTCTACATTTCTTTAAGTTTATTAAGCTCATTAAATTTAAAATGCCATTGTTCAAATTTATGAATTAGACTTGCCTTTTGATCTGTGTTTACTATATGCACTGTCACAGTAATTATACATTTTTTCTATCAAAAACTTCTCACACTTTAATTTTTACAATTATATATACTACACATATTAAAATACAGTAAAATACGTTTAACACGAAAACGCTTAAGACGAAATATCGGTTAACACGAAATAATATACTGGTTTCGACAAACTACTATGTATTTTCAGGCATTTTTTTCTCTTAGCATGAAACGAAAATCGCTTAACACAAAAAGATTTTTCTTAATTTAATGAAATGTTAAAAAAAGTTTCTATATTATTGCACTGTTAAACTGTACCTTCGGGGGGATTCGTTGCAGTATATGATGAAAAACTGTGTGCAGCCTCAATTATGGCATACAAAGATGTTTAGGAGCTTGTTCCAAGTTAGAAAAATATCGTTGATGCAGATTCCGATGACGAAAATGAAATGAAAAATGCAGCTAACGGTTCCCAACGTCTTTCGAAATGAGGAACATTATGAAAATTATGCGCAATTATTTAGATGCACATTTCAAAGGTGAAATAAATAGCAAAATGGACGACATCTAACAATTCGCTTTCAATGTGATGCTAAAATAGACAATACAAAGAAAAATACCAGATTATTTTCCAAAAACTCAGTAAATGTTTTGTTTTTCAGAAAAGCTGAACATTTTGAATTAAATTTCATTAAATTCTTGTGAATGTTTTTCTTGTATTGATATTTATTAAATGCATGCATATAAACATATCTATGTAAATAATATGTACTCTAATAAACTTAATTTTGTTGAATATATGCCTTTTTTTTGCAATATCCTTTAACACGAAAAAATATTTCGGTCCCTTCTATTTCGTGTCAAACGATTTTTTTTTCACTGTATTTCATATTTGTTTAAAACATTCATTAATCGATTTTACGACGACGCATTGTTAATCTAAGTGAAAAAAAAATGACTGCCTCCTTATTTCTTTTAAGTGCTTACTTTTCTGGGTAATGCGAATAAGCAGTCCTTTTTTTAACCTCACTTGAAACATAGGTGCTCTTGAAAGAATTTTTTATGGGTGTTCCAGGTTTAGATTCTTTCCCGGAGGGGTCAACGGCATGCGGGTCGTTTCTTTCTTCAGCACTTGGGTGTGGCAGACCCTCCCTTTGTGTACCGAGACTGGGAGATATATAAACCCGAAATGATGATTCTTGATCTGGATCTTATCAACTCTTAGTATTTTACTGCGATATAAAACTTTCGAAACTATATATGCTTTTGCAGAATCCAAGTTTTGAAAAGAAAAGAAAGGTGTCACAGTGGAAAGTTTTCTTTCCGAATCTGAAAAGCTCTTATTTCTGTTAGTGAACACGTAATCGGTGTTGTGATGTTTCTCAGACACCAGAGGAGAGAGAGCGCTCATGTAATTCTTTACCTAAACCTATCCTTGTGTTTCAGCTAGAGTGCATTTTAATATTTGCATAGGCCTTGTTTTTTAATATTGGCATTTCACTTCCTAGACGGAAAGATACATTTTATGCGATACATTTCTAATAGTGTCGGCCAAACATGTTGACTTTATCAAAACTGCATATTTCGAGGCGAGATTTTGAAATGAACACAAATAAGAGTAAAAACGAATTGAAAAAGATATCGTCAACTAAATTTTCAGATCCATGCCAGGGTCCAACGAATTTTTCGTTTAATCATGTATCACGAATGAAAGCAAAATTATTTTTGAAATGGTTTTCGTAGCATTTTTTAAACATATTCGGAAAATACAAGTTTTAGTCTATTAAATTACGAAGAATGTTTATACCAATCTTAAATTCTGAGCTTTATATATATACATAAAAAATGCATGAATGTTGTAAAAATACTGATGAATTCGTCGAATAATATAAATTCGTTTAAATCTCTTCGTAACTCCTTAATTTTTTTTTTCAGGGGGAATTTGAAAAGTAATTGAGCAAGTATTATGAATAATATTTTTAGAGTTTTTTTGCTTTGCTTACTTGTAAAAAGATGGGTCAAAATAATTAATTTTTCTTTATGAATTTTTTTCTGTGTTATGTGTGCATGCATGATACTCAAATTTTCTCACATATTTTAATCGGTAATTGCTTTTCTCTTGAAAAATTTTTTGAAAAATCTACACTTCGATAATCTATAGAAATTTATTTTTGTTCAAAGCATTTGACCATGAACTATCGGAAACTTTTTCTGAAAGAACGAGTTTACTATTTTAGAAAAAAAAAGAAAACTCTTGCATTGAGAAGGAAAAGTATGGATACAATTAAAAATTTCTGCATAGAAGATATTTTTTATATAATATGGTAATTTTACCATAATGATAATGATTAATATGACAATTTTTAATGATATTAGTTATACTTATTTGACTGGCGCTGTCATGCACACACACTTGTACCGATAATCAATATTGACTTCGTCATACTGATTATTCATGATTACTGTAAATTATACGAAGTCTTAATTGTCATGTTCTCTTACTACATGCAATTTCATTTAATGTACTTTATTTTTTTCGTATGCTATTAAAACTATTTAAGAATGATTGATGTGTTCAAACTGGATATTTTTTACAATAATTTTGTGCTTTCACTTTTGCATCCGTATCCCAACTACTAGTTTTGTAACTATAGTTTATGCTTTTTTAAATTATATTGTTTGTTTTTAAGAGTTATTTTGTGAAGAGTTATTTTAACTGTAGATTTTTCTGAACGATGCGGTGGAAAATCTGAAAGATATTTAGCAGTTTCTAGATTAAATGCGCGTTTTATGCACGAATAATTATGAATAGTTGTTTGCAAAACTTCAGTAACTATATTCCAAAACCGATAAAGTTTTCGAGAAAACAATTTTTCAAATGTTCTGGAGAAATCAATTCGCTATGAGAATCGTGACTTGTCCTTTGATTTTTCGCCTCAATTTTTGAATAGAAAAGTTTAAATTTGAGAAAGAAAGGGGATTTATATCCGTTTGTTACGGAATCAAGATATATGAAGTTATCTCGTTGTGCCTCATTAACAAATGATTGGAAATTGCCCCTTTGATTGAGGAAGTAAGTCACTAAGGAAGACGCTTTTTTTTAATGGATGTCTCCACATCTCAAATCAATGAAAGAATAGAGTCATTGATTATTTATTTTAAATAGCAAAAATTATCTTTAATGTTATTTGGGTGAATGTTTCATTGTGATTTATTACAATTAATGTAATAATTAAGGTAATTAACACAGGCTAGTTACAGGTTATTAATGTTATATTTTTCTTCTTTGTAATATTCAGTTGACATTATGGAAATTGATATTTTATTACATTAAATTGCTTTTGCTAACAGTTTAAAAAATTTTAATATTTTTTACATAGATTTATAAAGTTTAATTTCTTTGATATTTATTTGCATTCTTATAGAGGATTTTTTTTAAAATAAGGAATTTATAATTAGTTATGGAAATACTAATATTATTCATGAGAAGTTTATCATTCCTTATTTTTTTGATATAAGAGGAGTAAGTTTTGGACATATATTGGTATTCTTCCTTAGATACCTAAATATCTGTGACCGAGCAAATTATCTAATAGCTCAAGACTTTAAAAAATCTGGACTTCGTATCTGCTAGACACAATTTCATTTTTTTTTTTTTCAAAATGATTTCAGCGTATTTCTTTTTCATAAGGTTTTTTATTTCACTGATTCGTTTATTTGATGTAGATGGGATTTGATCTTATTTTTGATAAATTAGGAATTTTAGGAGGAAAAGAAATAGTTCATAGGAATTTTTTTTATATTAATAAAATTAAGTAAAAATATTAACAAAACTGTCATATTTCAAAGCAACAATGAATGTTTTTTTAAAAAAAATTCTAGATTCTTTAAATACTTATTCTTATTTATAAGTTAAAGAGAGAGTGCCCATTCTCTCCTCACGGGTGAACTTAAAAATAAAACTCATCTCACACACACCCATTCTCCCCGGTTAGCTTACATAGAATTTTTTTAACGGGGGCTCACGTCGAACCTAATGTACGATAACACGTCGAAAAATTTAAAATAATTTTTTTTTAATGTAGCACATTTTTCATAATCTTATAAATATTTTCCCGTGAACTTTGAAATAATACGTTTTTTCGATGATTCGCTTAAAAACGAATCATAATTCTGTAACAAAGAACAAACGAATAAGTTCAGAAAAATGTATGCCAAAATCATATGAGAAGCGGTTTGCACCCCCCCCCCCCTTCATAAAGAAAGAAAAAAAGGTGATCTTATTATCAACTGTGTAGTTACAACTATGTATAAAAACACAAATTTGTATTTCTCCTTCCCATTCTTTTTCTAAAGAAGGCGTAATGCTCATTTTGCATGGCGCGTAAAGTCCGTTTCGTTCTAATTGATTAGTTACTGGATGAAACGATTTAAAGTTTTCTTAGAAATGAGGTGTTTCTTAATGTCATTTTCAAAATTATGTAGAAAATTGATTAATTAGTTTGCATACTTCAAATGAGGTCAGCCCCTGTGATTCTGGTGAGAAAATCGCAACAAAGCTCTTCCACTTCACCGAAAGGGAATCATTATGTCGATTGAATTTAGTATGTAGAGTTGTCTATTCTTTGTTATAGAATGGTAATTAAAAATTACTCTCTAATTTTTTTAAACATTTTTCCTTCGGAAAAAAAATTGTTTTAGAAAATAATACACAAAGAATAGAAGCGGAAGTACTACATTTTTCAAATTTGCACCAGACCGTCTTCTATAGCTTGTGTCTTTAAAAAAAGAGAATTTTCTTCACTAACAAGAAAAAAAGTTATAAAAAAAGTAAAAATTGCGAACGCACAGCAGCGATTGGACTTGGCCATCCCAGTAGAAGTCTTCAGTAAATAACGGTTTGTAGCTTCATCTTTTCCTCACCATCCAATTCCCTAACCCGATTCGAGGCAAGACCGTGTGTCAACAAGACAGGAGCAATTTGGGACTCCCTCTCGCGAGGACAATAAACCCGGACTACTTGAGACGGAAGCAGGTTTATGTGATTTCTCGGCCAATTCGTACGACACCCTAACACCGGAATGCTTTCACTGATGACTTGTTGGTGGAGCATCTTTCCTGATATCTGGAGACAGGCGCTATCGCCCAGACCGGGGGAAGGATAAAAAAATAAGGCCCTTTACTGCTTTTATTGGAAGAAGATACATAGTTGTGGTAGGGATGTGATTCTTTAATGCTCTCGAAGTAGATGCGTTTTAGTTGTTGCCTATCTTTATTGCTGGTGATGGG
The DNA here is from genome assembly GCA_019973975.1 of Trichonephila clavata. NCBI lineage: Eukaryota > Metazoa > Arthropoda > Arachnida > Araneae > Nephilidae > Trichonephila > Trichonephila clavata. Next base: position 255,737 of record BMAO01031902.1, on the reverse strand, counting down.
ACTGAGGTCTATGATGAATGAGCAGTTTTTGAAATAAGTAAATTTGTATTTTCGCTGCACATTTTTACTTGATATGTTTCGTCCTAATCATCAGCAACTTAAAAAGGTATTGAAAATTTAAATAGGTATTATTGGTCATATATAGATGTTAAAATGTTACGATGAGTCAAGACTACTTGCGTAGAGTTAGTGCTCATAATGGATATTTTTCGTGGAATGAAAACTGTCAGATTCTAAGTTAGAAAACGAAAGTATGTATGTACAGTATACTTTAAATATTGATAATTTTTCATAAATGCGGTTGTAGGCCAGTTCAAGCAGTTCTCATGAAGATCAGGATTTTCTTTTTGCTGTACCACTGAGATGAATAGAAAAGTATCCAATGCACTTAGGATTATATAAATGATAAACTTGGTATGCTTTTAAGGTATAGTAAAATAAATATCTATTATAAAATATTTTACCAAATATATAATTAGATATCGAGATTTTGAGAAGCATAGGTAATATTAAATTCTTGTCTACTAGCATTTTAATTGAATTGAATTGTAATTTCGGGATTTTCAAAGTGTACTTCCCATTATGTTTTGATATTTCAATACTTTGATGCAACCAACGTATTGGTAACTTCAATAAAAATTGCCGATATTTAGACACATTAGCAATTCTGTCATTAAATTTTGAGACAAATATGTATATTTTCCAACTATATATTTGCCAACCTCGAAATCGAATAAATCATATAAAAATGATTCATAATCTTTTATTTAGTAATTCAATGCAGATTTCAGATATTTTGTGGACCTTTTAGTACACTGTTAACTAGCTTTCAAAGCGATGCGTTTATTCTACAATGGCAACGCAATTTATTCATCTCATGCTGTACATTAGTAAATTCTCATTTAATTTGTTTTACTCTGCTAACTTAAAACCATCAGTGAGATGAAAACAAAGCGAAATTTTGTATGACTGCAATATATAATAAAAATCGAACTGTTGAAGGAAAAAAATATTCTTTACAATAATCGTTTGGTTTATTTGTATGGAATGTTCAGCACATTTTACGCTTTATTGATCTTGAATTAGAGTTTTTTCTTTTTGGGTTTTCTTTCAAATATAATGCATAATGGACTAAATTGATGTGACGTCATAGCCACAAGATAAATGCAATCACGTGTTCGCAGCCAATCAATTTATGCGCTTCACTGCCGCCTATTTTTGCTTTATTTCAGAAACTTTCTTTTAAAAAAAGCATGTTTATCAACAAAAAAATGTACATAAGTAAATAAAATGAATGCATAACAATGTTTTTTTTTTATTTTATGAGAACTCTAAAGAATTTCAATACTTGAACACCTTAACGCACTTATCAAATTTGAAATTTTGTCTAAATTTTACTAGTACAACCAGTACAATTCTAATTTCTGTTTTGAATTCAATGAAGAACATGTGTTTGCATTTATTGTTTGACAGTCATGAATTGCGTATTAAATATCGTTTTGAAAGGTTAAGACTTCTATAAATTGTTCTGGCGATAAAAGTTTGAAGAATTTTAAATGTCGAAGTATGTTAATTGCGTGAAAAGGGAATTTCGTGATAATTAATTAGAAAAATAAATAATACGTAGAAGGAATTTCAGAGTGTTTACTTCAAATGCTGAATGTTGTTACAGTTTGAAAAGAATTATGGTAGGAACATTTGAGTGATTTCAGCCTGCAAACTTAAGGTAAGTACTAGTGAATACAGTTACTGTGTTCAGGAAAAAGTACTGCTTTTCTTAAATGCATGGAAAATGATTCTATTGTAATACTATTTCGCGTATGTATTTTTTCTTTACTTGATAAAACCAAACAGTCTTTAACTTTCCTCTAAAATTAGGAGGGATTTAGGAAGATTATAGCAGAGATGAAACTATGTTATAGGAAAAATTAATTAAAAATAATTTAAATTAAAACAAAAACTAATATCTTTGAGAACAGATTTCTAGGATAAGAATTTTAAATAGGAAATTTAGCTACAAGTAACTTCGTTTTTAGATTAAACGATTAAACACTTTCGAAAACTGGTCTAATTTGATAAGTTTCGAGATACATTTAAAAAAATTCTTGCGTTTCGTTTCAAATATAAAATCTCAAATTGTAACTAAAATGCGAAAAAGTAAAATGATTAACTTAACATAAATTAAATTGGAAAATTTAAACATCTAAAAATAATTTTAAAAAAATCGTTACATTTTAAAATTAATTGGCTTTATGATATACTTGATGTCAATTAATTCGAGAGATAGACGTATAATCATACTTTTTACCATGAGAGGGAAATTATTTATGAAGGCATCAATTGATAAAACGGAAACCATTTAAAAAAAAGTAAGAGACGATAATCCTTGTTCTGATCAATGTGGGAAAACGCGTCGCCTCAGGTACTGCAGTCGCTGTTTTTTTGATGTTTGCTTCTTTGTCAAACATGGCTAAATCCGCTGATGTAGTAATGTATCCCTCCTTTTTTTAGGATTCGAGACTGAGGGAGAGAGAGCTTTAAAGACTGTTTGGTTAACCGTTCACGTTGGAAGTGTATCTAAATCCTCTCCACTGGGTATGGTTAGCTAAACGGTCCCGCCATCAGACAAGTCCCTCGACTCTCGCCACGTAAGTACTTTCATTTCGTTTTCATAAGAAACGGTAAGTGTTTTGACGGATGATTAAGTGTTATGTTGTTTGTTTTCTCTTCGGAAGTGAGATTTTCAGTTTTTTTTCTTCGGGTAAATAACATTTCATACATTTTTTCGACGATGGAATTGGTTAAAAGTAAAGTTGAAGTGATACAGTAAATAAAATAAATAGGGGACTCAAAAAGCAGATGTTATTTCTGAAACGTCAAATTTTTATATATGTTTTAATGTTCAATCAAAACACAAAAACAGTAGAAATTTAATAAGGCGAATATATATATTAAAATTGCAAGCTTTCAATGTTTTGGGATTTTAATAAATAAAAAAAGTTTTATAGCGATTTCAAGATTTGGATGTAAATTTTTATATATTTCTGTACAGAATGTGTCACTGAATTTTTATCAGATTGCACCTTTTTATAAAATAAAGCTTTTCAAATATGGATCATTGTAAAAAGAAACAAAACAAAATTTTGGATATCAGATATGTGCAATTATAAGAGTTGGCTTGTAATGTTATATATAATATCAATAATCATGTACTGAATTGCCATAAATCTAATAAAGCAAAGCAGCAAATAGAAAATATAATAAGACAGTATAGTTAAAAAATATGATATCCTTAGTAGTATAATAGCAAATCCTTAGCATTATCGTTGGGTTAAACATAGTTTTAAGCCCAGCTATTTCCCTTATATCCCCCTATATCCTTCCCCTCACTAGGCTGTGCGGGGAAAAGTAGTGTAGGAATAAGATTCCATTAATACTAAAGCCAATAATAAAACTAGAAGTATAATACTGAAATGCTAAAACTAAGTTACCCGTGCCAAATATCAAGTTAAATGGAATATATATTATATAGTCACATAATTTACAATTATAACTTAATAATCATTTGGTTCAACATTTCCTGGCTTATTGGTTATATTAAAAGGATTCATTTTTTTTAATTTTTGAAACAATTTAGATAAAATAAAGGAATAAGTAGCTTCTTCGTTTATAGAAAATTAAGTTCGGAAAAGGGTTGAAAATAAATCAACATTGCTATTTTCCTGTTAAATCATCTTACTACGAAAATATGCTAAAATGTAATAATTTGTTTCAGCTCTTAAAATCAATCATTCATTTTAAGTTTTAAGGACCTTATGAAATACTTACCAATTATATAGAGAGCGCAATATATGACTATCAGTGTATCACAATGGGGCAAATGAGGTATAAGGAATGACTTTTTCCGTGTCCGTAAGCTTAAGGCAATTTAATGTGCATACTAAACCATTTCAGAATTTTATTTGCGTGTGTCAAACATTACATTAAAGATGTATTAAGATAGAAAGCTATGAGAAATCTTTGCTTTACTTCTAGATGGCTCTTTTTTCGTTCTAAAGACTACTTTGAATCGTTCCCAGAAAATTTATAAAATCAAAGATTCTAGTCTCTAAAATAAAGTTAGTATATATATATTTTTTTACTGAACTGATTATTTAGCTTTTCGTTTATTAAAAAAAATACTTACATGTAAATGGTCAGAAGTTATTCTATTTTCATAGATCCAAGCTCGAAGGTTGTGCCGAATGTAAATAAAAAAAAGTTTTTGCAACCCGAAGTAAAATTGCTATTACTTTTCTCTGCATATTCGTATATAATTTCGTTATACCAGAAGGAAGTGCGGAATAATTTTCATTGAATTAATATTTTACATTAAAGTATGGATAATAATGCATTAACATGTATTTTTAAGTGAATAGCAGATGGGGAAAAAATAAAATGCAAAACGACTAGCTTTAATTACTTCGAAATAATCGTGAAAGTAAACGTATATACTGAACGCACCCCAATACACATATTCTCCCTGTAATCTTAATAACCAGAGAATGAGATGCAAAAGCTTCAAAGACTCAGAAAGTGCCGGTGTAACAGCCAATTATTATTTCCTCATTGTCAAAGATTATTGACAGAAGTTTAATTTCTTCCTCGATGACAATGTCACTGAATTCCCATATTCCGTTATCGCCCTCCAGCTTTAAAATCTAATTCTGTAATTGGCCCGCAGAAACACCACGACTTATTTATTCAAACGACTCTGAGGTAATGGGGGGAGTTAAACTGTGACAATTTAAATAATGATGTTAGAGCGTGATTTCTCTCCAATCCCACTTCTTCAGATCTGCTCGCTTTAATGACTACTTACGCTTAACCTAATGATCTGCCGTACCAAATGACATTTTTAAAGTACGATTCTGACACAGTAAGACCATCTTCTCCAATGTATACATGAATTTGAATTTAGTTATTTGAATAAAAGATCCATTTCAAGTTTCGTAATGTTACAATTCGAGCTCAATAAATTACAATGAATGTGTTTTTATGCTCTCTTTATTGGTTCGTATATTTAAAACAAATTGGATCGTATTTCTGATTTTTTTGTTGTTGTGATGCTATATACTTAATTTCATCCTCATTAATTCAATACTTAAATTATACCCAGCCGTGTTTTTTATGTATTTTTACGAAAGTGAGTGCATCATTTTGTGTTCTTGTTACAAATTTTAAGGTAATAATATGGAATGAAATACTCATAAATATTTTTTGTTTAAAATCTTTTTATATGCTGAAATATATCTATTGTACTTTTTCTTAAAAGAAGTATCTTTAAGTAAGGGTTAAGACGAACCCCTATAAAATTTCAAATAAGTTCTTGCGCCCAACGATTGCTACAAATTTTTAAAAATTACTTTTAAAGCGATAAAAGAAAGTGTAAATAAAGAAATTGTGCTGGAAGAAAAAGTTATAGGGCATCTTGAATTAAAATCAGATTATATGGTTTGAGTGCAAAATCAAACTAAGCAAAAAAAAAAAAAAAAAATGTAAAAAAAAAGTTCGAAAAGCTGTTATAAATATAATCTTTTAATTTATAGCATTTGAGAATTTTTATTTAAATTTCCTTTTTTTATCAGCCTGTACATCTTTTATGTGTGCTGCGAACTAATTTATCTACAGATTTTGAGACTTGTATATGGAGAATCAGATACACAAGCTTACCTTCCATTTTTTTAAATTAAAATTTTTTCTTTAATTCCATTTATAACTTTTACCTCTTAGATTTTTATTAGATGTTGAATACTCTTTACCCGAGCGTTTTGCAGTATATTTAAACACTACGATAAATTATGACGCTTTTAGTGAAATTACCATAATTAAAAATAAAACTTTTTGCTTTTATTTGCACAATTTTTATTACCATAGTACATATATATTTATTTTTACAGTGTTCTCTTAAATAATGTAAAAAAGTTTCATGTACTGCGAACACCGGGTGTAGCTTTCCTTTCTCTTATTCCAGCCCGCAAAAATATCCTCGTCTGCCGTCCACCACTAATTGACTCCTCTAATTTGAAACTTTGACGTCTTGTTAGGGCTCCGTATTAAGAGCCCTCTCATCAGGCAACTTTGAGTTGCGACGGACAGGAAATCTTCCCCTAATCCGGGTTCTCTGGCCCAGGATTAGAGGAGCACGTGTAACGAGGGTGTTCCGCAATCCCTCGATTTCCTTTGGGGATCAAGGGAGGGATTACCGGCGCTTTCCAGTTTTCCCGCTAATGACCGATGGATCAGGACTTTGTTTCTTCTTTACTCTTAGGCCGAAAAGGTGGCGACAGTCTTGGGAAAATTTAAACTATCTAAGCGACAGGAGTTAAAGGATTTGGGGATGGGAAAGTTTGTGTTACTTTCTGCGGAATAAAAGAGATACTTGGGGCAGTGATTTTGACTTATATTATATTTAATGCGCGGTTTCGGTGGAAGCATTCTATTAGAGAATAACAAAGGAAATACTCTGGAGAGAGAAGCTTTGTAACGCTTGCCTGTTATATCTACAGTATTATGTGGATTGTGTGGTTGTAATATATTTAATTGAAATGCCACTAATCTACAATAACATTTTCAAATTCATTTAATTAAATACTGAAGTTAAACATGTCTTATATCATATTTCATCGTAGTATTTTCTCTTGTGATGGGAATAACATTTACTGATATGTTGAGCAAAGTGAATTTAATTTGATATACCAAGCATTATACTGTAGACGGAAAATAAGCTCACGAAAAAGATTAAGATTGAATTCAAAGTTATCATTTTTTTCAGGTATCATTATTTTTTTAATTACTAGATATTCCTTTTTAGTTTCATTTTTACTAGAAATACATGCGGGTCATCAAAATTTGATTTAAAATGTTAAAAATAGCACTATATGTAATCGATAAAACGTGTAACAGTGATTCATTGATTATAACAATCAGGTAATTGTAACAATAAAAAATTATTGAGAACTGAGGATTATTTTTGAGTAAGGATTGTTGCAATTCATCAATTATTTTTAGAAGTATTGAAAAGGTCATCAAACGTAAGAAAAACATCTTATATATAATTATTTATTGTTGTTGTGCTTTCCGAAGAAAAGTTGTTAGAGCCTGAAACAGGTTGGACTTCTAGATATATGCCTGTCGTTGGCAGTAGCCTTGAGCACCACACTGGTAACAGAACGATTTAGCTCAGTTCCACCCCTATTTAGAGGGAGAGCATCCTGGGGGTTCAGGGGCCTCCCACCTCTCTTCCCCTTCCATCAACTTCACCAGATGACTTGCTGCTCGACGGCTATTTAGAGCACCTCCATGCCGAAAAGGCACTATACATTTGCAAACATCCATGTCTCTGGCATTTGAACCCAGGCCCTACGGCCCAGCACAGTCAGCTTCGCTAACTACTATACCGGATGGGCGACATATAATTTATTATTTTATTTTATATTTAAATTTATTATGCGTATATTGGCTTAAGACATTGTGTTTTGAATGAGTTGTCTCATGTTATAAGTTAAGCAAAGATATATTTTTCTGGGTAATTCAAAAAAGTCTTAAATTTAAAAATCCGTTTTTTTTTTGTATTTAACGAATTCCATGTTGAGCAGCTCTTTTTTTTGTAATCTTTTGATTAAAAACCAGACGATTATGTAAAAATTATAATAAACTGTTCTCCAAGCTATTTTGGATAATGTTGAAATACTGTTTCTAAATGTATCGTTTACTGAACGAGAAATGAACATTTTAAGAAATCATTATTTTAAATCGACCCCGACCAGTTGAGAATTTTGTTCACTAGCAATCCAATAACATCTATCTCGCTGATGTTCACCTCATGCAAATAAGCGCTGTCAATACATTTAAAATCAAAGAGAAAGAAAGCAATTGAAAAAGTCCCATCTCTTAAAACCCATGCACTTGTCAGTTTTATCGCTCCATCGCACTACAATTAATCTGATTTAATTCTTACGTTAATTACTGATGATTTTTCCTTAATTAGGTACCGCAACCGCTTCACGGGCCATTGAGTCCCAACAAAGTTGCTTCGAGTCATCCCCCTCCTCCTTCTTGCCAAACGATCTTTTAAAGGATATCTGCATCCTATCGATTCGAGGTGAGGGAAAAGGGATAATTAATAGCCTGAACTTTATTTCCGCTGTTATTGACATTCAGACGGAGTTTTATTAACATGCATGCCGACAACCCCTCACCCACCCCTTCTGTGAAAATATTTTTGTTGCCCTGTGTAAGCTTTAATTAGATCGTTTGTTTAAAGGCGTCTCTACCCCGCGAAAGGCAGAGAGTCGTCTGTTTAATTTCTTGGATAAACATGAGCGGGAATAACATAGCCGTTGTGTCTGTCCCAGTAGAAATAAGCAGGTACTTCGCTTAATTAAGGTTCGGCTTTTCACGAAGATAATTTTGAAACCATTTTGATGTATTTTAAATTATCCTAGATTATTTCCGTCTCACAACGTATGTCATTAGAGCTATTGTTTCCATTCTGTTAAATCAGCTATCCATTTATTCTGCATTCATTGCAACTTAACTAGCCAAATTATTTAACCGATTCTGCAACTTATTTTTACTAAACCAGTGTTAGTTTGGTTTCTAAAGCAATTTTTTTTTCTTATTTTAACTGACAACAGTAAATTTTTGACTGTTATATTCTTTAAAACATCGGGTTAACAAACAGAAGAAAAATATATTACTCTTGGGCATATTTTTTTTCGTGTTCGAAAAAGTATTCTGATTTGCGGTACTATTTTTTAACACAGCCTTAAGGCAAACCAAATGTGGATGCTTACTGCAATGGATGCCAATGTTGGTATGTGGCCACCGTGTGCAGACTGTCGTTTCTCAAAGTCTTCCTTCCCATTAACGGGGTGTGGAAGCTCGGAGAGGGGGTGCCAACTCAGGTGTCGTCCTCGTCACTTGACCACAGTCGTACGCGCTGAATTGGCAACCATGTGTTCCGTTTCGTACAATGCCATCAATACGGTTGCGATTCTACATTATTGCAAGCTCTTGCAGAAAAATATCGCTACGTTTGCCTGAACTCTAATCATTGCATGAGAAGAACGTGTTGTTTCATACGAAGACTTATTAATAGTCTGCAGGTTTATCAAAATCTGAGGGTTTTATCAATGAAGTGTTGAAAGATGCAGCTTCAGTGATGAATTTAAATGAAGTGGAGCACCAAGAATGAATTTTTCGGGGGGGGGGGATAAATATATACATTTAAATTACAGCTTTACAATTTGAGAAATGATTGTGAACAGTTTTGTAATTTGTACATTGGGGGTTGGTCCGCCGTTAGCGGACAAGGGGTAACCCCCTAGTAATATTTAAAAGAAAAAATGTTTTTTTTTTTTTGAGGATGGTGTTTGCAAAATTTAAATTACAGTGAGTTATTTTAATACAATGTTATTTTACTTTCAATTATGTTTTTCTTTTTATAAAATTGTATCGTTTCTTTGCTTTTAAAGATACATTTTTTTTGTTTTTATATCCGTTTTCTTCGCTATTTTTCAACTCCTACTATTAGTTCACACTCTCTCTATTTTTATCTTTTTCTAATTTTCAATCGTTAATAAAATGCATTTTAAAGCACTCAATTGAGCTGGAATTTTATATACACGATTATTGTGAATGACAATACAGTAATTTAATTATAACTAATAAAAGTTAATTGATTAAAACTAATTATTCAAAAAAAGCCATGTTAGCATCATTTTTGGTGACTTAGCAACCATTTTGGCTACTTGTGTCAAAACTTGAAAAGGTTTTTTTCTCACATTTTAAAGCACTCATTTGAGCTGAAATTTTCTATACATTGTTGTTTTGGGTATCAATACGATAATCTAATAAAAATTAATTGTCTGAAATTAGTTATTTAAAGAATTAAAAATACACCGCGTTGGCTTCATTTTAGCGACTTGGGAAAAAACTTTAAAAAGATTTTTCCCCCTCACGTTTCAAAGCATTCAGTTGAACTGAAATTTTATATACATGATTGTTTTGAATAACAATGCGATACTTTAATTATAATTAATAAAGATTAATTTCCACTTAATGTTGTGATTCTGTCATATGTATATACATATTTATATTAATTGTAAATATTTAATAAAAATTAACTAACATAAATTTTTGTTTGTTGATCTAAGTAGGAATTGACTTAAAATTTTTTGTATACTTGTTTAATGGATAAATCTATAAAGAAACAAACTTCTTTCCTGTATTTGTCAGAAAAGCTAAAACACAATACAAAATAAGTTTTTTAAAAATGTAACTTGAACAAACGTTTGTTTATCCTGATGCTCGTTTTTTATTTAAATAAGCAATTGAATAATTTGATTTTCATGTTTATAGCAAAGATAAAAAAAACACATGGCAAAATTAAATTTATATATCATATAATTGTATAAAACATAAATATATATTACTTTGAAAACAATATCAAGTCAAAAGTGTTGAACAAATTTGAAAAATACATTATATCTTAGTTTCATTGGAATATTTATATGGTATTTGAAATACTTTCAAACTGTAGTCTTCTATGAAATTTGATTCTTTTCGTAATTATAATTAAAATCTTTAACTAGAGAAAGTGAGAAAAATTCATAACAAACGGCTACATTGTAAGGCTGTATTAACTGACATTTTTAAAAATTATTTATCAAACTTTATTCTAAAAAATACAAAAACTGAGGAATTTTTTAAAGTTTTAGTTAAATAGTTAATTCCCTTGTATTTCTACAAATTATTATTATTATTAGTTTGTTTATAATGACGAAACACAAAACACATTTTGTTGTTTATGTGAACCATAAGCATCAAAAATGCTTTGGGGAAGATATTGTGCAATTCTCCTATCCTATTCGACTTATAAAAGATGTTGTGTTTCATACAAAAAGAAAAACATAGTTCCTTTGGAACTATTTTACAACCTACCAAATATTTCCGAATCGTTCAATATCGGATTTCTCGGTAGAGGCTAAAGAACTCTAATCTAAATTAAGTGAGTTGCTTACGAAACAAAAGGAAGTGTTCCTCAAACCTTTCAAACACTGTTTCTCGTGTATGTATGAGTTCGAGTGAAAGAAGATTTTCTCGAAATATCCTAATTATATTTATTGAGCGATTTAGTGCAGTGCATTCTGCTTAGCACACAGAAACCAAATGTAAACGAAAGTACCTCAGCTGAAAGTGCTTTATGCACTAGCTCGTTAACTTAAAAGCTTTGATAGCTCAAAAAATAAATAGTGAAACGTTCACATCAAAATATTTTCGAAAATATCTGATAATACAATGGACCCAGAAAGGAAAAACGTATTCATATAATTTATCCATAAGTATGGTAACTATGCTATGATCTTATGAATATTTAAAACATTAAATTATATTGAAACTTTAACTAAACAATATAATTACAAGTGCCTTTGATTTTATTCGTAATAAAATTACTCTGCGTAATCTTATAGGAAGCGAGTATTAAAAGCATTAATGCTAAAATGATCTTATGTACAACAAAAATATTAGGATTATTTGTTAGTAAATTTATTTAACCCATCATAGATGCAAAAGAAGGAAACATTAAAACATAATTTCATCAGAACTTTTTTATTTTATTTATGTGTGAAGGTATTTTATCTATAATTTTCTTTAATAAAGGTAAATATTGAGCATAAAATATTATTTCTTCAATATGAGGGCTTGGAAATGTTTTGAATTTAAACTTTGTTTTAAGAACATATTTTTATATTTCTTTATCCAGTGTCTTTAATATATATTATGAATTTCGTAATTCTGGACAAGATTTACCTCTCATCTCGATTTACTTTCAAATTTTATGATATTTTAAAGCGTTTGAAAACAGTTTTTAAGATAGGAAGAATAAAAAAGTGATCTAAATACATAACTATAATGGAAAAAAAAATTAATTACCTTTATATTGAATTCCAAGTCAGAGATACGATGTAATGAAATAAAGCAAAATTGTGGATTCAAAATAGAGCAAAACGTTTTTTTTTCTTGTAGCTTATATTCTCATATTATTTTTTCATATAATGTTCACCATATTCTCTGTCATAATTCTGGAAAATTGCCACCGAAACACCAGCTATCAACTGAAATGGAATCACTTGTATATAATTAAATGAATAAAGAAGACTATTATCTTAATACTCTATCCTCATAAAACGTTAGGGTAGTGCATACGTACTCGACAGATGCAACCTTTGCAAATGGCTATAAGCGTTGTATTTTTAACTTTAACGAAATGCAGCTGCTATTGCTACTGCAACTCTAAATTTGGATCTGCGGTTTTTCAGCACTTGCAGGGAACATTGACATAACTTTAATCCCCCACACAGCTTTAATGATGTATAAATTCTCCTCATGGTGAGATCTCTAGTAATTTTTGGATGTTTGTGAAAACACTGCTGCTTATTTCTTAAGCTTTTTCATTATGACAATTTAAAAAAGGTGAAAATACTATAATTTTGGGGGGGGGGGGAGACAAGCATTTTTTTTCAATTTCGACTATAAACTATGTTCTGAATCAATTATTAATTTATATTATAATAAATTAGCCGAATAGGCGTGCAATGCTTTCCTCTTATCCTCTGCAAATACGAGGGTAACTCTGAATTTTTTGGGATACGCACAGATGAGAAGTTACCAAAAAAAAAAAAATAATTAAAGGGTTAGATTTGAAAATACAAAGTATTTTAACAAAGATTTTTTTTTACTGACTTACTTCAAGTTGTTTAGTATAGAATAAATTTTAGACAGAAGAGAAAATGGAGTTGGACGCGAGATCGTGCTATGATTTTCTATGATTTTAAAGCGGGATTAAATCAAGACGAATGCGTTCAACAGTTGCAATTAGCATTTGGTGATGAATCTCTATGTCGTGCTACTGTATTCAGATGGTTTAAAGAATTTTGCAGAGGTCGCAATTCTCTTCAGGATGAAGAATACACAGGAAGGCCGAGGTCGGCAGTAATCCCGGACGTGTTTACCATACGAAAATTGTTAATGGATGATAATCGCTGTACCAATTGATACAAGAGGAGTTTAACATTGGATCCGCAGCCATACACAAAATTATTCATGAAGAATTACATCCGAAAAAAGTATTTTGCCGTTGGGTTCCCCATAATCTGAGCACCAAAAAGAGAAGCGTGTCAGAATCAGTAAAGAAACTATTAAATTGCTTAATGGTGGCGGCCACCGCATCATTTTAAAAATTGTAACTGGCAAGAAAATGTACATACCGTTTTTTTTGACGTTCTAACACGTCAAAAAAGAAAAGTAGGGGTCTTTGAAGATGATCTCATGCCAACAATGGTGAGAAGACAGCGAGCAGTGAAAAAAGTAATGAGTGCCGTTTTCTTCAGAAATACGGGATTGGTTAAACCCATCAAGTTGGGAGGACAGAAGGCTGTAACAGTAAACTGGTTTACTAATAAATGTCTTCCAGAAATCCTCTAAGAAGTCAAAGTTAAAGGACTAATGCTTCTTCCCATACGGCTGGATTATCAATTGAGTTTCTTAAACAAAAACAAATTAAAGTGATAGAACAACCACCTTATTCTCTGGATGTAGCTATGTGTGACTCTTTTGGTTATTTTTAATCTAAAAAAGAACTTACGTAGAGGTCGTTTTCATTCAAAATAAGAGATTGACGAGGCTAAAAAGGCATTTTTCATCAATTCCCAGAAATGAATGGTTTGAGGCATTTAATCTGTGGAAAATTTGTCTATAAAAGTGCATTGATTCTGAAGGAGACTACTTTGAACACTCCTAAAATTTTGTAAGTATAACTTTAAAAACCTAGGTGTATCTCGAAAATTTCAGAATGACCCTCGTATTTAGTTTTTTAAGCTTTAAACATGTTAAGGAGAACAAAATAAAATGTAAGACGTTTTGACTCAGCAGTATACTGTAGTGAGGCCTGCTCGAGTGAGCAACCTTTTGCTTAAAAATTTTTCTTATAGCTTTTAAGAATTAATTTATGCCAAAAAAGTTAGATTGTACTTCTAAACTTATATCTATTGCAGGCTTCTTTGTTATATCTGATTTTTAAAATTTAATGAACTAATTACTTATTAACAAAAAAGGAATCGATTAATTTTAATGTTCAAGAACTCTATAAGGGATAAATCTTTATATCAAACTCGTTTTCCAACTATACATTTACATTGCCGTGGGCAAGAGGAAGTTTGTAATTAATGTTAGAAATTCTCAGAAAATCTAAAATTTGGAGATTTCTTTAGGTTCTGTATATCTAAGAACATACAAATAAAGTTTTACTTAATTAAGTTTTAAAAGCTATTTAAAAAAAAAAACTTTATACGATGGACAGTGGAATTGTTTCTGTATGAGTATTTTCGTTATTGATAAATTTTCTTAAAAGTTATCTTTGTGTGTGTGTGTCTTCATAAAATTGTTCAAACCGCGGTCTGGGCAAGGTCGACTCAGCCTTTCATCACTTCATTGGGTCGATAAATGAGTATGAAGCTTGCTTGGGAACTTAACACTGGGAGTTTCAAGTCAGACTGACCACCTGATCGGAACACCTGCTCATGCACGTTAGGGCCCAAGGTCATGTATACTGATATGGGCACACTCTCATGGGCTGTTTCGCCTCTGGGTTAAGTTAATTCATTTTTTAATTACGTTACTAAAAGTTATCTAAAGTTATAATTCTTTGCACGAGTGAGAGAATTTAAAAAAAAGAATTAACTATACTTCTTTCAATTTCCTTAAGTAAATCATTGCTGATGCCATCTGACAGATGGTAGCAGCATCGATAAGGGGCGCAGAAAGAAATCTTTCATGTAGAATATATATATTCATATTTAAGATGTGATATTGTTCCAGACTGGAATATCCACTCTTACAATTTTTAACAATTAGTTCTTTGAATTCAACAGCAACCAAAGTCTACATCCTTTCTACCGTCCTCAAAAATGTACATAAAATATCCTACATATTTTAAGTAAAATTGACAATCTGTCGACAGTCGTAAACAGAAAACAAAAATAAAATGGAAACTAATCCTTTTAAAAAGCTTTCAAGGGGATTTCTTTGACATAAAAAAAAAATTGCAAATTTTATTTGACAGAGGGATATTGTTTGGGAATTCATTTTTCATACCGTTCTTCCAGAATATCGTATTCAAAGAAATGTTTTCTTATGTGATTGAGTTTACCAATAAATGTTACTAACACCGAATAAAAGAATTATTGCCATGTAAAACCCTCTAAAAATCTTTCATCTGCGTGTGAATACAAAAAGATCTTTTCAACAATCTAAAAAATCACTCTTGTATTTTCTTCCTTTTTCATCTAATATGAAAAGTTTTATTCTATTTACTAACTCTACTTCCTGCGACCTGATGTTAATTTCCTTTAATTTGGTTTTGGGAAGAAATTAAGCAATGTGAATTAGATATATTCTGGTTTTATTTAAAAATTTCTGTCAATGGTGTTCGGAAGAGGAGCTAGGATCAGTTTGGTTTGGATCACCGAGTCGAAGACTTCATTTTTCAATTCCCTTTTTTTTTTGCTCACACTCTCTATATTTATATAAATATATATATTTATCTTGTCAAATTTTCAATCGTTAATAAAAAAATTTTCTATTGATCCAATCAAGTTAAAATAACTTTTTTTAAACTTGATGTTAATATACTTTTTTCAAGTATTAATTCATTATTTATCGGTTAATTAATTAAGTAAAATTAATTACCTGTAATTAATTTAATTAAATTAATTACCAGTTTCTCAGCCAAACTAGCCAAACCGGGTGTGCATTGTTACAACAATGTAGACAAATTATGCTCTTTTTTTCAATTCCTATTATTAGTTCACTCTCTCCCTATGTATATTTATATATATACATACATACATACAATAAATATATATCTTGTTCAAATGTTCAATCGCTAGTAAAATACTTTCTATTCATCCATTCAGAGTTGGAATTGACTTAAAAAATTTTTTATATTACTTGTTGTATTGTAGCTGATGCAGGTTTGCTTTGGCATTTTACTTTTCTCATATACCCTTTAAGCTGACAGTTTTGCATTGAATTAGTTTAAAAATGCTAAGATAATATATAATTTCAAATCTTAGAACCCCAGATATTTGGTATTTAACCCAAGAAACATCACCGAACTGAACTGTTTACAAACTTTTTGAAAAATAGCACGTGATTGAATAATAATAAATTCTTTGCTGATTCCCTTATTTTAATCATCTAGCGATTTTCAATGCATGCAGCTTCATATCCGAAAACGAGAGTTGACTTTTTAATTTTAAAATACAATCAGCTGGTTAGAGGGTACTTGAACTAGTATTTCTCTCAATAAGTCGCTTGAGAATTTAAGGGCTCATCCACAGTATCGTAAAAGTTTTCATACATTGGGAATGCAAGAATTTTTACATTCTCGAAATATTAACTTATGTTGTGATGTATCATACAGAAGGATTGCTCGGCCTTTGTTTTTCCGAGTCCACTGTTGAGGGTAAAACGTATGCAATAGTTTGTTGCATTACTAGAAGATTAATGAATGAGGTTTTGAGGGCTCCAACAAGACTGTGAAACATGACATAAGTAATAAGACCCTGAGACGGATCTATACGGTTTCTTCCACTAACACATTGGGGATTCCTTTTGGGTTATCATTTGTTCAACCAACTTTCTCCGAGGAAAGAAAGCGTGATTATGCAAATTAAGTTTAATATATGTATTTTGTATTCGCGAGTTTTGAAAGTTAGTGAAGTGATAATTGAAGGTTAATGAAGTGAGGATATCTTGGATGTGAAGTGAATAAATGAGAAGCTATCAAAGCGGCAGTAGTATGTATACGACGCAAGAAGTTAGAAATTCGGAAAGTGCTTAGTTCCACTATTGAAGAAGTGTTTAAGGTCACGTCTAAAAGATTAAAGGATTGCAAGAGTTCAGGTATTGTGATGTTATTTCAAGTAGAAGTAGAGAGTTAAATTATTAACGCATTTCTAAACTAAAACAAGCTTTGTATAAGTTATCGAAAGGATAGATTTGCACGATCGTATATATTATCCCCACGCTATCTTGTCTCACCTTCGTCCTCTAATTGATCAAATTTGTCTTAATTTGAGTGTTATTTTTGTTTGTGTTGAATATAGAGATAAATAATTTGCGTTCATCATGTCGTCTGATCATTTAGTTCCTCCCATACATCCAGCCGGGTCACAGGGAATAAGGAATGTAAATGCCTTACAACCCTGTATATACGTAAAAGTTTTTTTGGTGATCTATTAATCTCATGAAATATTTGGCTACCTCATACCCCTGATCTAAGAATTCCTGATTTTTCTTTTAAATAATAAAATTTTTCAAGATAATCATAATACAATACTTGTAGATATTCTAAAAATTTCGATTACTCAAAGCCAGTGGTGCATACAAGAAATTTAAAAGAGGGGGGTCGAAAGACTATCATTCTTGTATCATTCCCCAATACGCCGCCAAACGTCTGCTTATGAAAACAGTCAACAATAAATTATTGAATAAATAGTTAGCATGAATTTATAAAATTAATTTTAATGACTAATACTTAAATAAATTTTGCGTACTATATAGATGGGATTATAATCAATCGAAAAAATAATCAAGGGCAATGGGGGAGGGGCCTGACCCGAGAACCTCCCCCCCCCCTCTTGTGTGCACTACTAATCAAAGCATAAAAGAGCTCCAGTATTTTGAAACGCGTCTTTTAAAATATGCACCAACGAGTTCAGTTTAGCCTACTAGAAAAGGACAAAATGTTAAAAACATCTGTTATAAATTTAAATTATAAACTTTTTTAAGCTACGGTAGAAGTACTTTTCACCTTTACAATAAAACTAATTGTTAAAAAGTTTGTTCTTTTTGTATTATGAATTCACAAATCAATTGTGTTGGGAACTTGTAAGTCATCCGGTATAAATAACTTACAGAAATCTCTTTATATTGCTATTGATAAATCTTTGGATTGAAAAATATCTGAAGGATCTTAAAGTTGAACCTAAATTTAAGTAAATAATTCATCTACATAAAAAAAAGTGATCGTTCAAAATACCATCTTGTGACGGGTCTATCCGCGTTCTCAAAAATACTAATCCTTTTGGGAAATATTGGTTCTTTAAAAGTTATTATGTTATAAATCTCCCCTCCCCCGAAAAAGAAGATGTGAGTTTGCAAATTAAGAATTTTATATAAGGATTAAACTTTCAGGTTAAAATGAGAGAGAGGTTAGACTGCTAACGGCTAGCAGTGATTTATTAAATGTGAAGTGAGGCGTGGGTGCTTCGTAGCTGATTATTGTAATGTTAAAGTTGACGATTTGTCAATTATGAATCTAATTAGATTAGGTCGCTAAGAATTAGAAGATATTGCCTAGACGTAAGATTGTTAAAAGTCTTCTCGTATCTCGTCTACATCGCTATTGCTTTCCATATTTGGTATTTGGGTGCATCTCTTAACTTTGGTTAATAGAATTTGTGTTGTTGTTCACAACTGATAATAAATTGAAGTCATATTAAATATTGCTAATCTTTCTTCCAATTCTCTCACACTAAGGGATGACTTACTTCATCCCTTACCAAACTTCTAACAAAAGAGAAAGGAAACAATACGAAAAACATGTGAAAAAGATAATTTTTTAACTACCTAGACATTTATTAATTTTACTTGTGCTTTTTAAAAAGAATCCATGTTATATGGAGAAGATATTATCGAATAATACTTTGCTTTCTTTTAAAACAAATTTTGGGACACAATTTCTTTAAGAAGTTTTAAAAAATACAACAAAAAATGGCAACCTTAAGAAACAGCAAGAAGTTAAAAACTTAAACTTCACTCTACTTCAAAAGTCAATCTCTACGCGTTATCTTGTTTCTGACATAAAATAATAATAAAAAAATTCCTCCTCTCATTCTTTCGAGAGACTTATTTTTCCAACTTTCTCCAAAGAAAATCGTTTGGCTTTTCCACAGAGACATCCTGTCACAGTTATTCACCACATTACCTTAGGGGGTGCGCGGAACGTCCGAGGTGTAGAAACGAAACACTGCTCCTTCCCTCTGTCACGCTTTTGCTGTGATTGATGATCCTCGCAGGCATCCTTTCCCGCCAACATCTTCCATTTGCGAGAAGGTTATCTCTTCACTTCACTTCCACGCCCGTTTGCCTCTTATTTTATCGTCTGCTCTCTCTCAGTCTTTCTTTTTTATTATTATTGCAACTCTCCTTTTTTTATACTTCGTTCCTTAAAAAAAATTTCTTCCGTCTTTGGAGTCTGCTGTCGGGCGAAGAAGATTAAATGTTAAAAAAGTTTTAAGATCTGTTCGAAAGGTGTTTTCTGTTCTCGTGATTCGGATCTGACAGGTTACAGTGAGTTGTTGAGTACTATTTGGGCTACCGTCTGAGAAATCTCAGATCGTTTAGCTTCATTTTTTTGGGGGAGAAAATACCGAGTCTTCGACTTGATAAACTTTTATCATTTTCTTAAATATTTTGTGTAATCGAATATAAGTAGTTGTTCTTGAATATGTACACATACAAATTGATTTAGCGTTACGATAACCTATTTTGTAATGCAAAGTATTGCTAAGAAAAATTTTATTCGTAATATATTTACATCAATGTAACATAACCGAAGAATTTTGACAACACGTAAAAATGAATGTCATCCAAAATTAACTTTAACTTTTGAAATTGTCTCACATTTTTTTCTTTAAAAAAAAGTAAAATAAAAATATTTTATTTAGCCCACATTTAAAAAGAAAACATTAACTTT
Organism: Trichonephila clavata; assembly: GCA_019973975.1. Taxonomy (NCBI): domain Eukaryota; kingdom Metazoa; phylum Arthropoda; class Arachnida; order Araneae; family Nephilidae; genus Trichonephila; species Trichonephila clavata. The sequence continues at coordinate 235,870 of BMAO01031902.1, read as the reverse complement.
TCTTATTCTGAAATTAGAGAGCCTAAAATTGCATTATATATTATAGCATAAAAAGTAGCATTAATAGAAAAGATAATTAAGTTTCATTTTAAAATTACATTCACGTTGTAAATATTACCGAAAGCAGTTAAAATGTTACAGCTTTATTTGTGATTAATTGGATTTTTTCACTCTTTTAAAGTTTCTTTTTTAATGCATATATTACTTTTTGTTTATTCATTTACGATATTTTTTTAGATTTAAAAAATTTCTTTTATTTATTCATTTTTTAATGTGTCTAACTTTAATAATTACTGACTTGAAGTAATTTGTTCAGTAATTAAATTTCTGCATAGTTTCTAAAAAGCAATCCTTTTGCTTTTGTACTGTTTGTTCCCTAGCTAGTTTTATATCAAAATTGCATCAGTTGTTTTCTCAAATCGTTTTTAATAAATTTAATTGTACATAACTCTCATTTTCTAGAAATGTGTGTATCGTCGTTAAAAACTCATAGTATGAGCAACTATCGATTTTAAACAGGGCCACATGTTCGGCGTCTATAAAGGTGGATCTACTCTCACGGGGCAAAGTGGAAGAAGCGGTACATGCTCTCGTGAGAAAGTGTATATACACTCGAAGCAACATAAGGACGGGCTTCCTCTTGTTAAATTGCAGCTCCCAGAATACATAACAGGAGAGATAAAACCTCGGGATTCACATGTGTTGTCCAGGATCCTCGTAATTCGGTGTAGGGAGTATCGTTCATGATATATCCACATTTGTACCACGGACTACAAATGCAGGAGTTCGTTTCGTATGACGTTGAATAAGACACTCTAAGACAGGGATGGCGAACTAGTGGCACGCGTGCCATCAGTGGCACGCGACACAATATTTTGGACACGCCAGTGATAAAAATGGTTTGCATTTTATTTCAAAATAAGCTCAGTCAAACAATCGTGAGTGATCGGTCGCGGGGCGGTGGGGAGCAAACTCGTTTGTTATTGTCTTGCCTTAGTTGCATCGTGGACTTCAGTTGCTTTTGATGCAAAATTTGTCTACGCGCAGCATAGTCAATTTAGTTGACACAACTGTATTTTAAAGTTTAATTTGCGTTATATTTACAATTTTTAACTATTATTTAACATGGCTAGTTTAGCAAAAGAACAAAAAGTGCAAGATAGTAAGTGTAACAGAGAATTTTAAACTTGGAAAACCTAGAAATATGGCATCATTAGTAAAGGCGACAAAAAGCGGTGCGTGTTTTATGTTCTGGAACAATGGTATTCAGAACATCGTCTGTTAAACGGCATTTTTAAACAAATCACAAATCCTCTAGTCAAAAAAGTGAACCACTGCAAAAATAATGAATTGCTTAGAAACCCTTTGGCAGATGATTCCAATTCAGCATGTATTCTACTAAAAGTAACATCTTACAATCCTAAAATAAGTTATTTGTCATCCAATCTGCAACAACAGAAGTCACACTAATGTTACTTTATAATTTGAGTTACACGTATAACTAAAACATTTACAACTACAGTACAAAAAGTACTTTTTCGTGGTAAATAAAGAGTTTTGAGTTGTTCGTATTGAGTTTTATTATTTTCCATAGAATAACAAGTCAAAATTATTTGACGGCACGTCTATACCTCATTAGGTACTTTTTTAGAAAAAAATGGCACGTTGATCCATAAAGGTTCGCCATCCCTGATGTAAAAGAAGGCTTTCACTGTCTATATTATAGCGGGACTTACCTAGAAGATAACTTATGACCAATCGGCATAACTTGCTTCTCATAAGGAATTTATTGTAATTGAAGGCGTCGGTGACTCAACATTAAGGGAATCCTGCTCAGAGAAATTTTTGCACGTAACTAATGTTGCAGTACTCATCGAGGAATCGTGGAACACACTTGTAGACGTGCTCCAATGTTGTTCCAACGAATGAGATGACACTTTCTCGTCAATTATTGCCATGCGTATGAGGTGTCTGTCATCTTGTAGTGATGTAATGTTGCGTGACCCACTGCTATGGTTTCAACCCTTCCGGTTTTCCAATAGTCCATCTCTTCTGCGCACGTGTCACTATTACGTTGCGTCATGTACAAGTGACTATTTGACGATAACAGAATCTACTCCCACGAAAACTGATTATTCGTCTATGTTCGAAGTGCGCTGTACCAGACTATCTATAATGTAATTCTTGGCAGCTGGTTTATTTAAGTTACATTTATTTTAATACAATTTTCTTAAATAAAAAAATGGCACTTTTTTAGAAAATTACGGATTTATTTTGACATAAAGCTTCTAAATCGATATATTTAAAAGAAGGCCGTTTTTCAAGATCATGTATTTTTAGGGGGTATTACTGTAATGACCGTTCACCCATGTAAGAGGTTCAAAAAATAAAAAATAAAAATTTTTCTTTCCATAAATTGTTTTTTTAACATGTATAGAACACGGTGGTAAAGTGATTTCATAAAATTCGAAGTCGTTATAAAGAAGCAAGTGTTAGAAAAGCAGCTGTTCGGAGCGTTGAGTTGGAGCTCTTATTGTGTACAGTCGGCTTGATACCATTGACCCTTCTATGCAAATATACGTTCGTACAAGTATAGACAAGTTTGTAGAGATTTAAAGGAAAATATCTATAGTTATTGAGTATTTCATCGGACTTGTTTTAGTCTCCGCCAACATGCAGCGTTGATTGAGGTTTAGATTTTCGTTGTTTTAATCGGACTTGGAACTTTAAACGCGTTTTTCTCAAAACTGTGTTTTTCAAACTTTCCTCCATCATATTTCAAGAACGGTTTGACCGAATGACTTCAAATTTAGAGGGTAGACTCAGCACATGTATACGCACTAAATGGATTACGATGATTCCAAAATTCAAAATGTTTCTATTTTTTATAATAAAAACATAACAAAAAAACCATGAAATTCGAAACTTTTTCTTCAAAAGGTCTACCAAAAATCCAATTTTTGATATTTTCAATTGAGTACAGTCCATTCTGTGCCTTTAAGCTTATAGATTAAAACGCTGTTAATTTTTTTTATTTCAGATAAACCAATCAGCCTGAACCGTGGAGGAAGCGAGTGTCCATTTTTACGAGGCGGGTGTGTTCAGAGCGCTATAACTCATGTTCTATTGAATATTTTTGGCTAAACATTTATACATACTCTTAAAATACATATAAATAAATGATAAAAACTTAAAGTTCTACCTTTTTACTGGTCGTCAAAAAAAATTCTCTAAAAGTGTTTAAAAAACAGGCCATCACATGGGTGAACCCCCTTAAAACTATTTTTACTTTCCCATTTGTTTAAAGTTTTAAAATTTGATAAAATTATTTAGAATACATAATACCGGATTTATATTCCCTCAGTTTATCATTTAACTGTTACCTTTGGGGTTTTATAACATTGATAAAAGTTTCCACTAACGTCTTCTATATTTTTGAACTATTCATTAACCCATCAAACTGTAACAAAATCAACATTTGATGCTTCAAATCAAGTGCAGCATTGAAATTTTATCAAACTCTCAATCGCTTGAGTTAAAGAAATTTTTTCCCACTGAGTGAATTCTGTGATGTTGCAAGTTCAGGAAGTCGCGAGCCTTGCAGCGGATATTGCATCTTCCGCCTGGGGATGAAGTCATACCACTCCTGCAATTCCTCCCGGGAAATTTAGTCCCGGAGAAGGGGTTGCAAGTGGGAAATGAACCGTGAAAACAACCAGTCGTTCAATGTCATCGTCACGTGCTGTAAAAGGAATATTTCTGCTTTGAGGATTGTGTTAATGCAGCAGTTTTCATAAAGCAAAATCAAAATGCTGATTAAATTTTTTTTTGTCTTAATGTGTAAATGCAACCTTATTTTCATTTTTGTTTGTTTGTTTGTTTAGTTATGAAGTATTTGAATTTTCTCGAATATACTAAAATCACAGCAGTTTTGATTTGAGCGATGTATCGAGAAAATTTTAAATTTTACCACGAAGAGTTTTATGTCATATATTTTCAATGAAAAGGATACTGAGAACAGTCGAGAGATTAATTACCAAAAATTAACTTTATATTCTTTCTACGTTGAAAACTTGAAAGTATAAATTTTAAGAATAAATACATTTACTTTAAGATTTTAAAATTTTCTATTTATTTAAATTTGAGCGTTTATTTTTAATTGTGAAATATTTCATAATACTTAATTAAATTTAAAATTCTTGCTTAATATCTTGATAATTTTGAAATGCCTTTGTAACGCTTTAACCTGTTTTAACATTTTAAAAAACTTTAACGTTTATTGCATTGGGACAATGGCCTGCTTATACTTTTTTACACTGTATTGCTCCTTTTTCCTTGCTTCCTGATGGAATTTTCTTTTATTTCTTCGGTTGTAAAATATATTGTTCACTACTATTATCCTTAACTTTTGAGAACAAACCTACCTGATTGGACTCGTACTTTATGAATTTGCTTTATTAAGTAGCACAATTTCAATTTATTCGCGACTAATTCATCTGTGTCTTATACACAACTATAATTTTAAACAATCTTTTTGCTTTATTTTTGAATCATACGAAACATTATAAAAAGTAATCTGATACCTATCTGTCGGTCCTAAATTAGCTTGAGATTTTGTATACTTAATTTAGTGTTACTTAAGGTATCTGACTATGTAAGAATTGTGAATTTTGCCAAGAATTGACAAATTTTCTTATGATTTTATTTGATGGGCCATCTTATTAGCTTTATAAAAATACCAAATTTATTATTTTCCGTTCACTAGAACAAAAACTACAAGTGTTTCAGTAAAAGTGGGTGCCATTACTTTAAGCAAGATGTCTTACTTTAAAACGCGTTTTACTCGAAATTTTTTTTGGAAATGCTCAAACGGGGACAGCGATTGCTGAAAAAGTTTTGAAGATAATTAACTAGAATTTTTTGCGTATGTTCTGTATAAAGTAGAAGTGTCTTAAACCTTCAGATTTATCAATCACTATTTTATTACAGAATTTTCAGTCCCTTTTGTGAATATAATCACTGTTTTTTTAAATCAATTTCATGTAATAAGATAATGTGCTCTAGTTTTTGTAAAAATTAAAATATCTCTTATCCTGAAGGCCATTTTAAAAATGAATAGCATGGCAACACATCAGAATAGAAAAATTGAAAATTTGTACATAAACGTTTGGTACAAATGGGCCCTGTTTATGTTATTTTTTGTAAATTTTTACCAATTTTTCCCATTTTAGTAATAATAATAATTTCTTTTTCTCTTCTTAATTTTAGCATATTTTTATTAAAATGTATTAAACAAATCTAAAAACCACAAAATAATCTCCCATATCTCCATTTTTCTTTTTAAAAAAAAGTTGCCGTAAGTAGTTGGATACCTTCAGTTGATGAAAAATTAAACTTTTACAAAGGAAAATTTGAATAAAAATATATTAATCATTGTTAATATTGGTATAAAAATTTGCTCCAGTAGTTATATATATTGTCATAATTTTTTTTTCTTACAGTTGATCTTGATTTTTTTAAAACCTAAAACCAGGATCACAAAATCTTTATCCGAAGTTTGTTACTGTATTTATTGGAGATCCTCTTTTATCCAATGTAGTGGCATGAAAAATCTTGAGTACTTCTCCTTCGTTATCCATTTTCGATACCATATTCTTCGCACTCGTTTAAATCCATTTTATATGTATTCAAATTTTGTTTTCGGTTTTAAACAATTTGCACGACTGAAAAGGATATTTTTTCGCTTTTGCCATTTATGTAGAGCCTAATTTATACTCAAAATGCTCTTTTGTAAAATCGTTGGTCCCCTTCATTGTGGAATCTTGATGCACACGTCAAGAGGGGGAAGTGGCTTTCATAAGGAAAAGGGGGAAGAAAGATTGAACTTCAATGGGGTGTTTACTGTAAAGTTAGCTTTTAATTTCATCATCAAAATTTATATAATAGCCTATATTTATATTATAACCAGCAGAACTGTGGTATCTTATGCACTTTCTATATCACTTATGATACTGAACATACATTATTACCCAAAGATCAACTGTTAAGTATGAAAATTCTCCGTGGCCTCTTTTTTTTATTGTCGCTGTTAACCTTGAAATTTACATTTTTGCGGTTTTAGTTTGGTTTCGAAGAAACTAGAGGTCATAGAGGACAATTTTATGGATAATGATTATAGGTTTGGTTCATTTCTAATTACAGACCCGTAACGATATTTTAAGCCCAAAAACTTAACTGAGAAGCAAGTTTACTGGCAGATGGTTTTGAGTAAATATATAATTACGGGTGCCTATATAATGAGTACTAGAGGGGCTTGTTTACGAATTTCCTTTGAAAATAACCGTTTCTTCCTCCTTAAAATTCCTGGGTTGTCTTACATTTTCCGTGCGCACTAATCTGTCTTGTAAATTTATTACTATTTTATTTTTACACAGTTTGTTGTGTAAACTATTCTAAGAATCATTTTATTTTTTAAGGTTTGACAATTCTATTTTTTACGGTATTTACATGAATTTTATACATTTATTTTTTTATTGTTAATGAAGTGGCGATTTCATTAGCTCAGGCATGTCAAACTCATTTGATATCACGGGCCACATGAACTATTTTATATTAAGCTGAGGGCCGTGTTTTTTTTTCAATGTTTAAAAAAATTAAACAAGATTTATAGAATGATTATATTCTTATTTATAAAAATCAATGTATTACATATTATACATACATAATCATTTAATATTTCCTTTTATTTTTAAAATATACATGTTTTATATTGTTTTATTAAAAAACAAAATAAAAGTTGTAATACGAAATACAATTTAATATTTCTTTTATAAGATATTTAACATCATTTGTTTTCTTCAACGCAAGTCGTCAAAACTTGGTTAAACATATTGAGCTGATGTAATTTTTAAAAAAATGATAAATGTTTATCATTTAATCTTGATCTTTCATAAGTTTTGTTATTTTTTAAAAAGTTTTTCGCATAAATAATGCTTTCAATCATAGCCATTCATTATACACGTAACAAATGATAAAATTTTAATAAACCGATCTACAGATGAATATACATACAAATCTAGAGTTTCAACTTACAAACATTTTTGCTTCAGCAAAGAATCACAAAATATTTCAATTAATTCCATTTGTTAGTTTTCATTAACAATTTCAATATTGATAGATAGATGTGAAGTTAAAAATTAAATTGTAATTCAAATTTTTTAAATTTAGAAAATATTCGATCAAATTCCATCTTTAACAATTTAATTTGGTGAGAGTATTCTGTAAATTTTAATTTAAGTGATTTAATCAATGAATTTTGAAAGCTTTCTAAGAGAGAAGTTTTCTCTTTATGTTTGTAATAATTTTTGTTTGAAAGCGTTAATATCAAATAGCGTTGTAACAAAAAGATTTTTGCCTTGAAACTTAAGTTGACTTGTAAGATCAACTGAGAAAGCCAGGGGTTTTCTCATTTGATACTTAATCTTTTAATTCAGAATCTTTTCTTTTTTCATCTTTTCTCATCTTTTAATTCAGCATCTTTTTCTTCTTTTATCGTTTCTCATCTTTTAATTCAGCACATTCATAATTTTTTCTTTGCTTCCAAAAAAATAATAATTTTATCCAGAAAATTAAAAAATTGTTTTAACACTTTATAACTCGAAATCCATTGAACTTTCGAATAATATGGTTGACCGATAAATTCACATTCTATATCTTCCAGAAATGAAGCAAATCGACGATGCTAAAGTCTACATGCTGAATATAGTTACAATTTTATTAACTACTTTAAAACATGTCTAATATATCCAAGTTCATACCCAAGAACAGTACTTGCTATGAAGTAATACAATGAAAATTTTTAAAGTTACCATGCTGTTTGCTTGTTTCTTTTAATCTCTCTGCTCCTTTAGTAGTACTGGTCACGGTAAGTGCGCTGTCAGTTGCAAGACAAACCAACTCCCCCCCCCCCTAAGAACACTGTCTCAAAACATCTTTAAATGCATCAAAAATATCTATTATGAATAATAATACATGACTCGACTCGACTACAGTTCTCGACTATAATTCTCGACTATTTCATCACCTCTAATGGTTACAGAATTTCGACTTAAACTTACACTTCAAATTTTTTTGAATTTGTGCTGGACATAATACCATTTTTTTTGCGAATCTAAGCCGCCATTGATTCTAAGCTGCACCCCCAAATTCTCAACAAATTTTTGTGAAAAATAAAAAATAGTATAAGAGGGTTTATCGATATCAAATTTTACGAAATTAAGATAAATTTAAAATAAGAACTAATGAGAAAGGAATAATTATTTATTTTATCAGCATTATAAACTTTTAATTACATGCATACCCCCGTAATTGCTCTAAATACCCTATCCAACAAATTTCTTTCCCTTCGATTCTAAGCCGTGCCCGATTTTCAGTAGCATTAACATTGGAAAAAAAGTGCGGCTAAGATTCGAGTAAATATGGAAATTCCTCCGCTTTAATTAAGCATTCACTAATAAATTCTTCTTTAGTAAATGGTTTCGTCTGTACTTACGATTAAAAAAGTAATAATATATAATTAATTTAATGCAGTTGTATTGTCTTCAACAAATTTAGATGGCTGCGGTAGCTTAGCAGTCACACAAGGTAACGAACTCGAGTCATATGAGTTTGAGCCTTGTACCAATGAAGCTGACATTAAATATGTCAAGGTTAATTGGTGTGGTGTGAAAGTTAGGAGAGGGGGTGCCAGTCCATGTGCCGACCTCGTCACTTAACCATGATCCGTCGCGAAACACCCTCGAGTAGCTGAACAGTGCGAAGTTAATGTTCTCACTCTCACTTCCTCTCTCAACAAATATAGTGAATACATTTTCTTTCCTTTTTTAAGAGTTAAGTTCAATTCCAACAACTCTTCTTCACAAAGTTTCGCAACATATTTGTGACAGTTCGTTTTTAGATTTGTGTCATAGTGCCTTTTAAAATTGTATTCCTTAGCAACTGAATTACAGTTTTTACATGTCAGGTACAATATTTTATTCTTGCTTTGGGCATAAAAGTAGTGCAGTTCCCATTTTTCTTGAAAATTACGATGTTCATCGTCAGTTCACATTTTCTTACTCTGTTCTTGAAGTTTGATTATGTTTTTATTAAGTAACTTTTTAGTTTAATATGAATGAAAACCAAAATCCACTTTCATTCACAAACTATTGAGTAAGCCCTACATTTTGTCTTGGCAATCTTAGGGTTTTCAAATTTTAAAAAAATAATACTTCAACTGCTTCTGACGTCACGCTATTCGTCTCTCACTGATTGGACTCTTCAAAGAGAAATAAAAGTTGCACACACGATGAATCGTAATGCGTTCTCTATAACAAATTATTTTCATAAATGCTTTTAGAATTTAATGAAAATATAATTTATTATATAGTAAAATTGAATGAGAAAAAATTTAATAAAATATTACAAATAATTTGCATTTAAAGGCTATTTCTATAATTAAATAGGTTTTTATTTAAAAACTAGAGTAGATAACAGGTTAATTTTTTTGTAAATTTTTAAAAGTTTAACGGAAATATGAAGTTTAAAATTTTAAAAAACCCTTAAAAATCCTGATTTTGTAAAATGTAATTATTTTGTAAAATGTCTTCGCGGGCCGCAACCTATGCACTGGCGGGCTGCGTGTTTGACATGCCTGCATTAGCTCTATTCTAGGACTAGTGAACATTGTGACGAAGATGTGTGGGAAATTCTTCCAGTGGTAAAATTGAGAAATGAGTTTTCGTTTCGGAAATTGCTAATAAGTTAAGAGAGATGGCCATCAAAATTGGCCATTAAAAAATAAAAATACTTTCATTTGATATCGTTCAAACGCATTCTAAGTGCTGCATGATTTTTTTAAGTGGATACAGTACGTTTAAATTGACAAAAATCAGCCAAAAAATCATAAATTATTTTTATATGCTTTTCTAAAACCTCACAAAAGTTGAAAACTCTAAACTTGAAAAACGCGGAATTATGACAGCTTTTACGTTCGTTTTTACTCTCATCCCTATGGCAAATCAAAACTTTAAAATTACTTATTTCAGAAAGATAAAATAACTAGTTTGTCTTCATTTAAAATGCTAAGGCTTTTTTTCTACTGTGCCTAATGCTTTGAATTTTTTTCTACCTATTGCTAATAGTGCAAGTAACAAAAGTTGGTATGCATTTTTGAATCAAAGCAATACTTATTTTTTTTAAAGATAATTGAACTCAGAATTTATACATTTTTTAAGTAATATTCAATAAGCATTCATAAAAAGAAGTATTGTATGAATACCAATCATGTTATCGCAAAACCCATACCAACTTTTACTATACATAGTTTGAGGTACTTGTAAATCACATTTCATTTATGTACGTAATTTTTTGTAGGAGGAGTAGCATTTTAAAATCACTTTAAAAATTTGAAGTTTTTCCTTAAAAAATAAATGACTAGCTTTTTATGAAATTTTGAGCACAAAATTTGTTTTACATAGAAAATACACATAGGAGGCAACGAAAAAAATTTTGAAAATCCTTAAATTAAAATTTTTTGCCTAAATCGTACCATCTTCCCTTAATTGATGTAACTAAACATTAGAAGCGGTTAGCGCACGATATTTTTTAGTTGACTTTATAAAAAAATTTTCTTCCTGCGAATCTGATTCTTCTTTATCATTTATTCGGAATGTATAAATTGCGAGGAATCAGTTATGCTAAGAACCGGTAAATTTCAAAACTTAGTTTTCGGTTTTTCATGGTGGGAAAAAGCGGTTAACCGATTTTTGATGGGGGTTTCAATCAAATATAAAAATCAATAGATTATTATAAAGAATATACTATAAAAATACCTTAAATACAGCGGAATTATAAACGAAGGAAAATAGATAAAATATATAATTCAAAATTTAGCTATTAAATTTTTTTATTTGAGGATTATATAAAATGAAAAAATTAATACAGTAATACCCCGGAATTACGCGATAGGTGGGACTGAGTGACAACCACGTAAGTCGAATTCGCGTAAGTCGGAGTATGATTTCGCATATAAACTCATATAAAATATTTTTATTTGAGGCTGGAGACAAAAGAAAATTATAATTTTGAAAAAAATATATCTAGTAAAATCTTAGATAACACGCATACAGAATCGTAAGCCGAAGTTATTTTGATGTAGAATGTTGCATAAAATCTAACAAAATAGTCTGCCGGCTCACAAAGATTTTTTTTCTCCCACAAAATTTACTCGCAGTATGCTAATAATGTTTATATTCTTTGTTTTGTTGAAAAAATATGCTGATCGTTGGAATCTATATTTTCTAAAATTTGTAACCCTTTTTTCAATCAGCTGAGGCTTTCTGTCAAATTTCTTACCGTCATTCGATTTTCTTGTTAAACTGGGTCTAAAGACTCAGACTTCTTCAATGCCTTTCTATTAGATCGTCAATTTTCAGCTCCTGATTTTGGGAATTCGGCAGTTAATCAACGTCATCAGTATCTACTTCTATATTTATTTGCCTGACAGATCTGCAAATCCTTCAATCTCATTACAAATTTTTTTTTTTCTGAAGCAAACGAAGAGCCGATGAGATCTAAAAATCACGTAACTCCGAACTCGCGTAAGTCGAGGTATTGCTGTAACAATTTAACTATAAATATTTCATTATATGAAAAGAATAGAAAAATGACATGAAACATGACTTATAATTCTTGGTATTTAAAGAAATAGTATTTTTAAAAAAACTAAAAACTTTGCTAAAATATTTTACATTGTAACCCCCCCCCCACACACACACACTGTCTACCCTGTGACCCGGCTAAAGGTGTAGGAGGAAGTGAAGGATGATTCGACATGATAATTTCCAATTATTTATTCAGCACCTTAATTAACTCAGAAACAAATCAATGAATCAGAATAAATAGTATGTTTCCGATAAGCTAACAGAGGTAGGGAGACGAGAGTTGCGTTTTTAGAGAATACTTCTAATAATTGATCCACTTTGTATTAATAAATCTTCTACCTTCATATTGCTTTAAACGGTAGATATGTAACTAATTGCCACTTAAACCTCTTTGATAATTTAAATATCAAAACATACAATAATGTGACTAATACCTGAACTGTAGGCATTCTTCTTATCTTTTAATGCTCTTCAATCTCTTAATAATTCCTACTTCCTATCTGTGTTTTCTCACCCGGGCTTACTAACCCTCTTCCTTATATCTCTTCTACTTATATCTCACTAAGTCACGCTTTAACTAACAAACTTTTAAGCAAGCGAACCTGAACTATATATAATAAACTTAATTTGCATGTCACGGTTTCTTCTTGAGAGAAGGTTGTTCTTTTTCATAGCCCCAAAGATTTCCCCAGAGGGTTAGTTAAGGAACGCGTATAGATCCGTCACAACATTTACTATTTAAACATTTTTCGTTTATTTATACAATGTATAATTTTCCTTTTTATCTGAAATATAGATATATATATATGTATATATGTATATATATCATTAACTTTCGGTAATTTGGGGAAAGCCGGGTTTTCTGGTTAAGGAAATATTTAAAAAAAAACTTGTTAACCGGTTTTGGTTTCAACCAGTTTTCAAGCCCTAGTAAGGAAAATTGGCGTAAAATTTTTGTATAAATCTATATTATAAAGCAGCTTTTTTATTTCCTATGATCTGATACAAAGATTTAACACGTTACATTGTTTTAGTTCTAAATGTTGATTCTGACATTATGTGCCCTGCTAAAAATATACCTTTCAATGTGTGTGGAACCAAAAAAAAATTATAAAAGAAAGTGTGTGCAATGTGCGTGCCGCTAAAATTCAGAAGAGTCCCGGTATTATCAAGGGAGTTAGTTATATGGTGTGGTAGCCTCCTCCATGTGAAAAAGGTTCTCATTTTTACCTGAATCGACCGCCAAGGGGCGTTTTGCGGGCTTAAGGTCGTTAGAGATAAATATTCCATTTTTGAGCTATTAGACCTATTTACTTGAAATTCTGCAAGCACGTTCCTTTCATGGAGTATAAATACGCCGTAAATCGAGATTTTTGCGAAAATTCACCCCCAAGGAGCGTTATAGGCAATTAATAAGTGCACTCATTGAAAAATTATTTCACATTTTTCTACATAATGTTTTGTTCCGAGTTCTACTCTCTTTACAATTCAATCATTATATCAAGAATAATCTATTTTTTTATTTTTAAAAAATTAACCCATGTGAAGAACGAGTGCTTCACAGCTGGTAGATTAATAAATACACATTTTACCTAGTTATTCATATAAGTAACTAGTTATTCTACAACTTTACTAATAAAAGGAGTTTGATGAGAAAAATAAACATTTTGACAGTAAAAAATAAGTCCGTTGTTTCATAAATTATCTTAAGGCTCTCTTCTCTCACTTAATGTTAGACAATAGGACCCGAATTCGGAATATTGTTTCAGATATGAAAGAACTAAAACATTAATGTTATATTCTGGCTTCGCTGTCCTATAAAAAGAACAGCCTTTTTTTTTATTTTGCTCTTCATTTTTATCTCAGTTCCATTTTTTCTGGTATAAAATGTGTTACTTATTTTTTCCTATACCCTAACGCTAAATGATAGGGGTGCAGCTACCGACGTATCAATGATATGGGCCCCTAAAATATGTATTTAAAAAATTCGTAAATTGTTTAGGGAACCTAAAGGAGGGCTCCAAGGAATTTGGATACAGAGCCTACTCAAACCTAGCTACGCCACTGCTAAATGAGTAATCCTTTTACATGTTAAAAGGGAAAATATGTATTGATGAAATATTTTGAAATTTTAAAAAACGGTGTAGTGTAAACAGGTGTATGAATTAAAAATTTTCGCATTTTTCTGTCTAAAAATGTACTCCGCGTTTAATTCTGATTCTCATGCATATTTTCTCGAAATCTACATTTCATATTACTCATAGGTTGATTGATAAATAATGAAGGAAAAAATTTTTTTTCAGAGTACAGTAATGTAATCAGTGTCATTAAATTTTTACACTTTATAATTAGATAAGTCATTAGGCTATTTAGTCCTGCTGCAAAAAAAAGTTAAACATTATGTTGTTGAAAAAATGAGCATTTTTTTTAAATACTGATTTGGTAATCGTTACTCTATAAATTAACTAATCAAATCATAGAATCCTATTTTTTTTATATTTTAACTGACTTTATTAGGTAATTCATGAAATTTCTAATTATTTCATGAATTAACTGGATTCCTTGCTGTAACGGTAATACACACACACTTATATATATTCAAATGAAATTCATCCCCTGTGTATTTATGGCTTAAACTTTATACCTGTAAAAGACAGATTCAACATATTATTCTATTTTCTTGAAATTGGAATATTTTGTTCCGTGGTTTCTCTATATTTATGTTTTCAATTTTTCACAACGACATTTTCTGCAAACGATCTTCCAAACCGCGCACACAAATTGAAATATTGACTTCATCATTCACTTCAACAGTTTGCCATTATATTTCAATATTATCCCATTCTTTTGTCCTCTTGTACAGAATGGAGGCACCCCTTCGTGAACCACTCTGAAAAATCCACCATCATTTTCAAAATATAAACACTGACCTACTCAGTCTACAAGCGGGGGGTTTTCCCTTATTCCAGAAACATTCCTTTAAAAAAAATTCTATGTTGCATAAAAGCTGAATCGACGACTCCTCCGATCATTGGATGGAATTGCCTTCCCTTGTTGATCCGGAAGCATTCGACATCGTTTGCTGAGGGTAGGCAGCGAACGAGAGTGGGGTTTTAAATACACCCCCTCCCCATGTAGGAATAGATGGGGATGGAAAAAGAAGGCCCGCGTTGTTGAACCGGACCCCTGGTTCGAACTCCTGATTGAGATTCGCTGTGGGTGGGGTCTTTCTTTTCGGGATGGAAATCGCTTCCGCCACTGCTGTGTGGTAATAAAGATGCGAATGCGATATGCTGCTTCGTGTTTTTGTGAATCACATCAAAGTCAGGTTCTACTTGATTCATAGCGACCATGCACGAGAACAGGGTAGGCAGTTATGCAGATGACTGCTTTTTCTAATTTTGATGCTTTTTTCCCCTAACCCTCTTAAATATTTTTTCTCTCTTCTAGTTTGTAAATTATTGTATCTGCTTTTAGTTTATAGGGGGATGTGTTCTGGGTGTCTTATCAAATACGTGATGAGGTTTTGAGGTCAAGTTTGAAATATTTGCTTTGTTAATTCTGTTGAGCTACGATGAATGTTTTACTTACAGTTTTTGGAGTAATAAGTCCTAAACACACTCACTTTTTTTTTTAAAAATGAATTATGTTTTATTTTATTTTCCGCAATGAAATTATCGTACTACCTCAACAGTTTTTATCTCTCTATAGATGAAAAATGTTTTTCGTGATGCTGTAAAAAATATACTTGGTCGTCATGTCGCCAAATTTAGTCATCAAAACTGATGCCAATTTTGAAGACTTGAAATTTTTTTTTTTCCTGCTTACAATATATTGAAAAAAAATTGAAGTACATAATACTCGTAAATTACAGTTTTACAATTGAATCAATGAGTATGAACATTTGTATAAATTGTTCAGGGAGTCCCCCTCGCTTGATTATAATGTATTTTCCATGCTGTTTAAAACCTGTTACTAGTTTTTTTAATGCTGCAAATATTTTTTATATTGCTGCCTGAGAACACAAAGATGTGTAATAAGTACAGAATAACACAGTGTAGAAAACATAATATGCGTTGTAGAGTAATACAAAAGCGCTCATTTAATTAGCATTTTGAAAATTACTTAATTGTTACGTGTTTGAAATTTCATTTTTTACGGCTCTACTTCTTTTGGGCGTGAAATGCATCAATTTCACAAAAAGTTTTTTGACATTATGGATGGGGAAAAAAATATCAAGGCCTTAATTAACTCGCGTTTGTTTGAAGGGTTTTTTTTCCCTACGGAAATACCATAACCTATTTTATATCATAGTCATTTTATGTTAATTTTATGTCTATCGAATAAAGATCCGAAAACTGTCCTGGCCAGTTTATCCGATTTATAGTAATGCTTTCATCATTTCTGGGCTACCTTTTTGTACGGTGACGCATCCAAAATACCATCTATTGATTAATATAAGTAATACTGAGGGTATTTTTGCATTTATTTTTTTGGAAATAGAAAACACATGCCCGTTTTTTCATGATTAATAATTAAACTATGAGAAGATAAGTTTAAGTTTTAATTTTTAAATAATACTGTACAGAATATTTACTGTTGTTTTTTTACGTTTAATTTCGCATTATTGCTTAAGTTATAAATTAAACGCAAATATATAAGTATCGATTATCGTAAATTGATCATCTCTACGTATTTGTCGGGTGGTTTAAATCCACTAGGGGGTCAACTTGGAGAGGTTCTGCTATATATGATTCGAAAATGAAAGATAAAGTTTCAAATTATACATTGAATTCTATGCTACTCTAAGGACCTATACATATATATATAATAACCAGAGTGAGAGAAATCTCTTCATGAAAAATCCCTTACGATACAGTGTCGAATATTCTGAGATTTTATCCGTTCGTGAAATCTTGGCAATCAAACGATTTTCTTGACCTTTATTTCTCCCAAACTCCAGGCCCAGTGGCAACAATTCCCCGGAACAAGATGAATGAGTCACGTTGTGCCGAGGGCTTTTAATTGTGGCCCACACACAATCCAATCTGCGGACTCGCGGTGCAGAGAGGAGTGGAAGGCGGTAACTCGAGGACGGTTTTTGTTCGGAAGGGGAAGTTTCCAATTAGGAAGAGCTGCGGCGACGTCTTTCCGGTCAATCTGCGGACTCCGCGGCCAAGATTGAGTCATCGAAATTCAATCTGTCCCATTGTGGACTACATTGATTGACCTCTTCGCAACTTTTCCCCTCGACTCGTAACAAGGATATTACAAGTTCCATTTACGAGTTGTGAATGGCTTATTTGCGACTGTTAGTTGCACACCCTCCCCTTTTTTCTTCTTTCTCTATCCAAGTGCTCTATCTTGAATATAACTTTACAATTCTAGAATAAGCTTGGCCGTATTGTAAGAGTTTTTTTTCTTCATATATGTATACAAGAGAGTTTTATTTAACGTCCACTTTTTAAATGCTGTAAAAAAGAACCACTAATCATATTGACTTCAAATTCGAACCGAATACGCTTGAAAAGAGGAGAAACGGTATGGCATAAGAAGAAAAAAAAGTTCCAAAGTGTATCAATAGATCAATAGATAGCGCTGTAAGCGGCATTTTGAATTGAATTACGACGGTTTTGTCGTGAGTTGCATTTTAAAACCAACTGTACTATTGGACATGCATGATTGTTTCGATTTTTTGACGGAAAAAAATGACTGCCAAGTAATTTCAACAGTTGCACTGCAAGTGAAAAGGGCATCCGCCACGGTAAGGTCGTATAACACTGGATGTGAAAAGTGGGTTTTTCAATTGTCCTTAGGCCAAAAGCCGCATGAAAAAAGTAACAATGAATTTATTTTATAAGTACATACCTTTTCTCTCATAGAGTATATTCAACCCAAATTTAAAGTCATTTAGAGCAGTGGCTCTTTTTTTACAGCATTTTGAAAGCGAAACTTTATTTATAACCACCCTGTATATTTGCGATTGTTCTCAAAGCATGAGTAGAGATTTTTATAAACTGGAATAATATTCCCCCCTCCCCCGAAATTTGTTTATTTTATTCAGTTAGGATTTCCTTTTAGGTAATTAACGTAAGTTTAGTATTCCTACTCATATATACATTAAAAAAGAATTTTTTAACTTTGCTAGGGAAACGCTCTCTCTTCCCTCAGTGTGGGGAGGTCGGAAGGAAGCCTATCCGTATTTCAAAATAATTTAATTTATTTACAGCACAAACCACAACACAAGTTCGATCCACCAAAGTTAAGAGATGTACCCAATTAATAAATATGAAGGCAATTAAAGAGGTACTCGAGATATGAGAAGACTTTAACCTTGTATACTTACTTAATTTAATAGCTCTGACTTCCTAGCTATCTAATCTAGATTCAATCTTAAGAGTGACAGATCGTCACCGTAAGTAATACAATTATCAATACTATATATCCGCGCCTCATATTCAATTTGATTAATCACTGCTCCACTAGCAGTCTACCCTATATCTCTCTCTTCTCTAACCGAAAGTCTAGACTTTATATATTACTCCTAATTTGCATGCTCACTTTCGCTTTTTCGGGAGGAAGTTTTGTAATAATATAATTTTTAAAGACCAAAAATTCCCCAAGAGGACTATTAGTAAGAAGATTGTGGATAGAGCCGTCACAACTTCCTTCACATGTACGCATGGACGAAAGATTGGACCCTTGAAATATCAACCTAAGAAGAAAAAGGAAGGAAAAGTCCAGAAAAAATGTCTATCAATTCTGAATAAGCACTGGTAACCGAATGGTCACGCGGTACCCAGCCCTCTGGCTATGTCGTACACAAGATTGAGTTTGGGGATCCAAACCCCTCCCATAGATCAACAGATTTTTGACATTTAACTTATAAACAGGGACGTCTTAAGATATTTTGAGGCCCTGGGCCCCTATGCAAAAGTAGGCCCTACCCGAGATCTTTAAATGATAAGATCTTAAATAGCATGTGCGTTATCAAATGAAACAAATAAATGTGCACGACTCACGATCTCAAAAACTTAGGCACAAACCTCCTCAACCTATGACCGTATTTTGACTAAATGAGTTAATTGAATGATTAACGTATTAGGCTTAGGCTTAGACTTGGACAATGGTCATCACATGATAATACAGTCTAACCACTTTTGCCTGTTGACATGCAGTTTGAAATTCCTTGTTTTTCGAAGAATATGTATGGGAATAATATTTGACCACATTAAAATTATGCGGATCATAATCTTATTAAAACAGAGTAGAGAACGAAACGTGGCCCCCTATCAAGGACGAGGCCCTGGGCCCGGGCCTAGTTGGTCCATGCCTTAAAACGTCCCTGCTTATAAATTATGTCTCAGAGCTTTCGTCTACGTTTTCTTTTACATATACCCCCTCCCCCATGAAAGTAGTTTGCGTAAGTCACGACCGTATGTGAAGACCTTTCCATTCGGCCACGTGTTTGAGTCCTGTTTCCATTAAACACTGTCGTGAAGAAGAATTGGTACACGTTAGGGGCTCAAATTCCTTTTGTTAGAGTGGTGCGGAAATTTGAAGAGTGGGTTAGCACAACTCGCAGATATCGATCTCATCATCTTACCATTGCTAAAAATCATGAAATAGGTTGCTACAAGCTGCAGGTCATCAGGTGTAATAATAGTAATTTCTAATCAAATAAAACTGCAGTAGATACATTATGATAAAGATTTAAATAGAAATAACCAGAAGTAAGGCTCAAGTGTAGTATGGGGGGGGGGAGGCCTTTCGATATGGTGATTTTTCTTTGGATTTGGCTATTGTTATATAGATATTATGGTGAGATTATGAATTCATTCTGGATTCCGGGAACCTATTGCTAAGTGAAGTAGCTTGGCGATCGATTTTGGTCGCCAAAAAAATTAACATTGCCAAGGTCCGCCCTATACTACACTTTAACCCAGAAGTAATTTCACACAAATTCAATTTGAGAGATTCATGTAAAAATTGTTTAATGTATTCCCTTCATCAAGTGTACATTTTTTGAAATTTTGGTATGAAATTAATGACCAAAACCTAATACAGTAGAGTCCCGAAAGCTCGTCTTAGTGTGTCGATGGGCCACTTAGTTTCATAAAGTATTTTTCTGACGTGTGTCTGATCAGGTCAATTACTCACTATGTATTAATTAATTTTTTTACGTGTAGTAAATGCTCTATGACTTCATAAAATCCGTACTTTCCTTTTGTTTAAGGGTATTTTGGAAGTTTATTTTGTGTTGTGTTTTTAAGAAGACAATACATACAAGTGCAGTACAGCATTTTCTGAGAAAACACTCTTTTTTTAATCCCATTCTCGATAACCCGGCATTTTCACAAACTCGGCCACCCTTCGATCCACATCCTATCGAGTTTTCGGGATTCTACTGTATAAACTTTCCATCCACTTTTTTTCAGAAAACACTTCATGTGAACCAACATACAAACGTCTGCTTTATCAATGACTTCACCCCCGATGATGTCCATTGCCTTAACATCCCAACAATAAGTCCACTCTAACGAGAATTTAAGCTCCAGTGCTTCTCACCCACCCATCTGCATACACCCCCTCGTCATGTGGCCGAAGCTATTGCTTATTCATTATGCCCTCCTCCTCATCATCCATTCCGCTCCATTGATAACACATTAGTAACCAAAAAAGGCAAAAATAACGCCGAAGGGAAAAAAAGAGCTCGAGGAGGGCCTTTTACCTGCCCTATCTAAATTAAAGATCTACGGGCCACGTCCACACCATCTAACTCTTATCCTCTGCCTTCTTGAATCGATAGTGAACGCTGTCTTCTATCTCCTCCTCCTTTTACTGGGTACTTTTAATCTAGGCAAGTTGTCAGTTTTAGTATCCATTTAACGCGGGTTCAAAATGCGCAAAGATTACGGGATTAGTCGGTGAATTAGGGAACAGGCGTCTTTTGAACAAAGGAAGAACAAAATGTGCGGAAAAGCATTAATGTGAAAAATGGCTGGGTGTTTGGGCGATGGAGGGATTTTTTTTGATTATTATTCTTCAGTGTCGTGGTGTTTTTTCTCCCTGAACAAAGAGGTTACTTCACTGCACGGAATTCGTTCTTTTTTTTGCTTTATAAAAAAATGCTGATGTTTTCTTAGACAGGATCGACTGTTGTGTTGCCTAATGGCTTAAAATTATTGCACTTTTTTCCCCCTCCATCTTGTAAAGAAATTGCTATTTTTACTAAGAGATAAAATTTTATGTAACCAAAAGTGCTCAAGAGGAGTCGAGTTGTTTTTGTGTTTCAGGCATATAACGCGTCCTTTACAGATGAAAATGAAATATAGCCACAATAAAAATTTCAAGTACTATAAAAGCTATTAAAAAGATTGTTCGATGCTGGGATTATGTTTAATCTGTTATAAAATACTTCGAACTTATAAGGACTGTGTTTGATTAGATTTTGACTATTTGACTGAAATATCTTTCAAACATTAAAGTGTAAAATAATTTATTTAAAGAGAAAGGACAATAACTCATTAACTCGTATATTTATTAACATGTAACATTGGATAGTTGCAAATTAACTTGTAAATGCTAAAGAATATAAGAAATTTGTTTCATTTTAATTCAAATTCATGACTTAGTTTCATAGAATTACTAAAAATTCTGAAACGTTTGAACAATTTAAGAGTTAAAATGATTTTTTTTCTTTCTGATATTCTAAAAAGAAGATAAAATCTTCTTATTATTATTTTTAGGTCGTCGAGGAAAGAGAGGAATGAAAGGTGAACCTGGTGATCCTGGTACAACGGTAAGACTATCTCCTTTTGCTTTAAATATTTAATCTATCCAAAAAATATCAATGTCAAATGAAGCCTTATTTGCATCTTTTGGTTCTCTATTCAAAGGCAGATTCGCCAATGATCATGAAAAGGAATCTAAATTGATGACCAAACATTCTGATGTGTTGATTTTGTTATATTTGATGATCAAATTAAGATATTCAGAGATAATGGATAAAAAGTAAAAATTTTATGGTTAGGAAACTACAAATGCATGCCCTTTTTTAAACCCCGAGTTGAAATATTGTATACGAGTTGACGCTATCTGACCAACAGTATCCAGACACCCAGGAGTACGGACTCGATGATTCTTGAGCAGAGGTTCCCAAACTTTTTTGTCTCATAGACCCCTTGCCATGGTTTTCGGTTTGGGGTAGACTCATGCTTACGTAATATTGAATTTTTGCAAACTTATTAACTTAAATGTGTATATGACAGCTGGTACAGAGCTACTTAATTTAAAAGATTTAAATTTCAAACTGTAATGAAGTTGGGAAACAGTAAAACTGAGGAAACACATATTAATTAATTTAAAATGTAGATAAAATAACCGATTAAAAAACAAATGTTTATAATGATAGAGGTGAATCTGCTTCAATAACAAATTTTCAACATTTGTCATCAATCTTGTCAGGTTTAACCCAAATTTCCTCGATTAATAGTGTCCAGCCGACAACTGCGCTGAAACTCCTCATAGGAAAAGCAATTAAAATCTTTTGAATACTCTATAATTCGAGATAAAAACAGGCATGTCTCTTTAGAGCCAAAATTGCTGGCATCTGTTTCTAAACTTTACTTTAAGATCTCTATTACTTCCTCTTTCAATCTCCTCTTGTAATAAGACATTTTTTTTCAATGTGACTATATGAATTCATTGTCTTCTGTGGTAATTACCAAGTAAATGCACTCTCAAACCCAGTTTAAAAATCTAAATAAAGAGAATTTAAATGTTGAACGTAAATTAAAAAGTCATTTCCTGGCAAATTGTCTGTGACCAATTGAGAAGCTAGGAAAATTCGCTACATCCAATATTACTCATTTAGCTTAATTCTGGCAAGAAAAGCTGAAATGATGGTCCTTTTTTAAATAAAATTTATGCTGCCCCATAACTGCAAATTAGCCTCATTAAATTTAGTAAATAAATGCGTTAAATAGGTAAAATCTGGTTTCCATTTGGTTAAATTTTCCTTTAAAATTAAAATCACAATCTGGTTTAATAAGATCTGCCTTAGACCCCCCCCCCCATTTACTCCTCGTGTACCCTCAAATTATTTTCTTGTTGTCGTCATAGACCCCTGGGGGTCTATATAGACCACTTTGGGAATCACTGTTCTAGAGCCATGTATTTTCCCTCCTTTATAGATGACGACTTACATACGTCTGGGGAAATTTTCCACCAATTTTTGATAGATGGCCATCGGAATTGACTTTCTGCCTTCCGTCACAGCTGAAATGAGGGCCAGAAAGTGAAGATGGTCGATTTGAATGTCTACGTAGTTTACATTCTAATTCATCTCAAATGGGCTCTAGATGAATTTAAATCGGGTCTCTGAGAAGACCAGTTCAATTTTTAAACACCCATTTCGTCAAACCATGGCTACACAAGTCTTGATGTGGGAATACAACAGTTATCTTACTTAAAAGACAAATGGGCCTTTCTGAAATATTTTCATAGAGTTTGGAGACCTGCATTGCCCAGAATATCCACATCCATCTATCTCATATTTCCAACCACAGGCACTAAGGGACCAAGGCCAACATTTTCCCACAGATGATGGTGAGCAACCCAGGCGGTGTGTCTCAACCCACAGTACAACCCTTCGTTGATGGTCCGTCATCGCCAACAACACCTTCAGTGGGCCTTAAAAGATCAGCATTGAAGCGTAGAAGAATAGACGAAAGCTACCTGGTCCAATGAATTACGTTTTCTGGTCAACCACATTAATAAGTCAATGCGCACGCCAATTTTCAAAGGAAACCCTGCTACCCGGATGCAGAGTTGGCCGGAAACAAGGCAACCGTATTATGCTGAGGGAAATGTTTTCATGTGAACATCATTGCAGACTAGTCGCAATCCTTCACAGCAACAGTGTTTCCGGACGGTGAGGGTGTTTACTAGCAAGTTCCGGCATTCTAACCGAATCATTCTGGAGTCATGTCTTGGTCTCCAAATTCACCTGATATGAACCTTATCAAGCCTTTTGGTTGCACCTGGAAACTTAATTCGAAGTGGTACCAGATATCTCCAAATACCAATCAATACCTTGTCGAGTCGATGATTTTCCGGTTTTTGGTAGTTTTGAGGGTGAAAAGCACAGTCCTACTTCATGTTAAACTGGTGGTTATAATGTAATGACTAGGTAGGTATGGTAACTGAGTAGTCACGGTTGCAAATTCACAGCCAGTGTTGTTTTCGTCGAGTCCTGGTGCCACTGAAGACACACAGTGTAGATCAGCGATAACACCTGCAGCCCACCGAGCCTTTTTAAGTGGCCCGGTCATGACGCATTGCTCTGAGAAATTCTTTTATTTAAGACAATGTATTACAAATTTGGTGGGAAATTCTTTAACAAGAAATCAAATCTATCAATTTTGCATTTTTGCTGTCGATGTACGGCTACGAATTGATATTCTTTTTTCTATTTGTTACGGTTACGGCTAGTGATAACAGACAGCAGTGGAGTGGCGACAATTTTATGGGTTGAACTAATTTTGAAGAGTATTTCATACCTTGCAAGCGAAAAATATTCGAACGATTTGAAGGTTGACTGTTTTGTAGAAAAAAAGTTTGAGTACCCCTGGTGTAGATGGTTTGATGCTCATTTAATCTATCGAGACTCAAAGTCCTTTCTTTGACGTGAGTGGAGAATGGGGTGCTACCTCAGGCTTCGCGCCACTTGATTGAGACTCAAAGTTATGACGCTCGCCTCCAATATAAACAGTTTTGCTTCTAAGGGTGACGCTAATGAACAGTTAGAATATCTTTATATGAGATAATTTATAACATTAAAAAAGTTATCGTTTAAAATTAATTTTCTTCTGAAGTTTAAGAAGAAATTGGTATATTTCTACTTATAAATAACGTAAGTAAAAATAAGAAGAAAAAAAAAAGAAACGAGCCCTATATACAGTAGTCGCATATGATGTGTAACATCTGGCATGTTATCGTGGTAAATACGCAATAGTGACTTTAATCGAGTATGATTGGAAATAATTTTCTATCAAATAATTGTATGTTTAATGTGAAAATTTTATTTAATTAACACAAGGAGTAATGCAATTTTTTATCGAAAATATTTATTCTTGTTCAATTTGGGGAAGAGCGGAGACAATAGATTTATGAAAACCAAAATATGACACATATACTTGTGATTTAAAAATCGTTGAAAATCAACGTCAATAACAGTTCCATTGTTAGTTGTCGAAACATTTCGATTTGTGTTCATTTCGAGCTTGAGTTCATCATTCAGAAAAGCTATGAGCGGCTCAGCTTCTGGCAAACTGAAGTTAACTATAAAATCACCACTCAAAATCATGGGAAGCGAGTGATAGTTATCGAGTTTTTGAATTCCAATCTTCTGAAATGCTAAATTTAACAATATAAAAAAATTTGACGGCTTGATTGCTACTAGAGTTGGACCCCCATGCGAGGGTAGCGAAAAGACACTATCAAGCGCATGTTTAAAAATTAGAAATATTAGAAAAAAAATCAAAAATACCCGTTTACTTAATTAGTTAGTTTTTTTAATCGAGAATTTTTTTTTAATCACAATGGAAAATATTATATTGACAGCGACAGGAATTAACCTCAAAGTATGAAAAAGATACGCACTAAAATATTTATTCGGATAATTCCATATTACCTTCTCGTATTTTCTTAAGAATGATGAACTTTGTCGCAGACGCTTAACACAGTAAATATAATTATTAATATATTGTTTACACAAAAAATATAAGCTCAGATTTCACACACAATGAGCCCTGAGACTTTGACATTTGAGCTTAATAATAGCAAGTTTATTCTGGATGAAGTCTAATAAGATTTGCTGGTATGTGCGGAAGGCTGGCGGCTTAATTGCTACTAGAGTTGAACCCCTATGTGAGGGTAGCGAAGAGACACCACCAAGAGCGCTGATTGGTCAAATCAAACAGCGCACGCTTCCCCGACTTCCTGTTACACATTTCCGTCCCTTTTCAAAAAATCACTCCAACAAATATCCAGCAACCGAGAGGAAAGATGTTACACATCAATAATAAATCATATGTCGCCCAACCGGTATAATGGTTAGCGAAGCTGACTGTGCTGTGCCGTAGGGTCAGGGTTCGAATGCCAGAGACATGGATGTTCGTAAATGTATAGTGCCAATGTTACACATCAAAAATGTGAAACATTGGAAGGAAAAACCCAGTAAAATAATTATTATAAAAATATAGCAACTAAAATGTAGTTTTTAATAAATGTTTTACTTTTATTTTATAGAAGTTCTAACAACTTTCACGCTAACACACCTGAACCAGTTAGAACAATCCAAATTTCGTTTACAGTTCGTATAAAATTGTGCAAATAATAATTTTAATAATAAATGTTATTCGGGTAATTCTGGAATAATATGTAAAAAAAAAGCAGCCTATGCATATGACAAAATTGAGTGGCTGTCGGAACAGAAGGCGTTGTTCCATTTGCTGTTACAGATAACTGGTTGGCGTAGTTTCCGAGCTGAACGAATCCTTTATTTTCGCAGCCTAGATAATATCTCCTGCTAGAGCTACACGAATTAGCGCTAATCGTATTTGACCTAATGGAAGCTTCATGTCACTTGGATTTGTAAAAACACACAATTCACTTTCAACAATGTCAAAGCATAGAAGCCGCTGTACAAAGAACAGCACTTCGTTTCAGAGTGATTCACTGCAGTTATCTCAAAAGTTCTTTTAAGTAATTCCTTTCTTTCCTTCTAAGTTTAATGCAATTATGATAACGCGACGACTTAAACATTTCATTTTATGTTTGAAAGCTTTTCTTCTGTCTGACCTTTTTGTTTAATGTCCGCTTACTGCAATCCTTTTAAATAAATGTCAAGTTTCAAGAGATCATCAAAACGGAGACTTTTTATGCCATTTGTGAAAGCTTCTGGCATCGAAGAGAAACGTCTGACCTTTTTTTTTTTTTTAATTTGAGTTAGATTAGAAAAAAAATATCGAGTTTAACAAAGTAAATTTGTTTTCCTTTCAGTTTAAAGCGCAAATTCATTTTTAAGATGGTTTAGAATGTTTTTTTTTTTAATAAATTTATTTGCAAAACTCCTCATGCTCCGCATTGCATAACATGAGGCTTACAGACGTAAGGGGTAACAACATTATAAAATAATAATAATAATAAACATAATTAAGAAAAAAAAACATAAAAGAGACAAATATAAATAAAAGGAAGGGAGGAAATACGCAAATATAACAAAAGGAAGGTATCTATATAAAATTTTTTAAATCTATAGGGTAGAAAAAATTTTTCAAGACATTAAGGCTTTCAGAACAATTGACCAACAAAGACAAAATAGGTGGCCAGGAAATACTTAAGCGTTTCAACTCCTTTTTAAAATTTTCTCTTTTACAAGAATATAGATTACAATATACAACAAGACATGTTCCGTGGTTTCATTTTATTGTATGAAAAAACAATAAATTATATAACTTTAAAAGTACTTTGTTGAATACATTTATATTCAACAAAGTACCGCTTCTTTTTTCTAGTTTTTTTTACATTACATAAAATAATAATCAGTTTTCATGTATAATAAAGTAATGGTTACTTTAAAAAAAATGGAGTACACACACGGAAATTTTGAGAAACAAATCATTACGTTATATTTCAGTACTGGAGTTCTTATTGATATACTATTTCATACAAATTAATAAAGTATTGATACAAGTCACGGTTACAGACAGTTACTTTGTAGATACTTTAAACTAATGATCTACATAGGATTAGGATTCATAAATAGTTATGTCTTACGAATCTATTGTGTTAAACTCACAAAAATAAAAATAAAAATTTTTGAATTACGTTTAGTAAGTCATCAAATAGAGATATATTGCGATTATAGCATTTGTATATTTTTATTTTAAAATATTCTGATGTCTTCATATACATTCTATAAAAATTATTGAGTCATTATTAATAACTTTCAAAATTTTCATCGCTTCTACTGAAATGACCCCCCCCAATAAAACAAATATATATATATATATATATATATATATTTGGATACACTCATGTCCATAAATTAAGGATAATTCAGAATTACACAGAAATTGAACTCTAAAATAAAAATTTCACCTGTAGAATTATCACACACATCTTGAAGAAGAATATGCAAATTACAGGAAACCACCAGATGGCGCGGATAGTACGTCACAATGACGAGAGTGTAAGAGAGGGGTATATAAGGAATGGTGGCAAAGAAGTAAAATTGTTCACAACCGCTTTAAAAGCCTTTCAGTGCAACAACCGCATAGTTATGGGGAAAAGGAAGCATTTGGATGATTTTTTACGTGGTAGAATTATCGGACGACTGGAATGTGGACGTACCCAGCTGGAAGAATCCGAGGAACTTGGAATCACCCAGAGTGTCATCTCCAGGCTTTGGCAACGATTCCAAGATGATGGTAATGTGAGTAGATGTTACAGCACAGGTCGCCCCCAAGTTACAACGCCGAATGAGGACCGGTATTTGGCAGGTACTGCCAAAAGAAACAGACGGAGCACAGCATCAGACCTGTCTCGTCAGCTCTCTTCAGCTACCGGTATGACAGTTTCAAAGCAGACCGTGTACAGACGCTTAGGGCACATTGGTCTATATGCTCGTAGGCCTGTCAGATGTCTTCCCCTTACCGCAGCTCACTGTCGCCTGCGATTAACCTGGAGTAGAGAGCATGCATTGTGGACACAACAACAGTGGTCTTGTGTGATGTTTTCCGACGAGTCCAGGTTTATTTTGCAGTCTGATTCTCGCCGGACTTTCATATGGGGAGCGCCAGGTACCCGTTACCACCAAGAGAACACCATTGAACGACACCGTTATGGTGGTGCAGGATGGCTCGTTTGGGGAGGAATTATTCTTGGTTCCAGAACTGACCTTCATGTTCAGAGTGTAACGATGACAGGCCACATCTATCGGGATGTCATTCTGGAATTTCTGTTTATGGATGATAACGCCCGTCCTCACCGTGCAAACATTGTAGACGAATGCCTTCAATCGGAGGATATCACCCGTATGGATTGGCCAGCATACTCACCGGACTTGAATCCAATAGAGCATGTGTGGGATTTTGCATCGTCCGGGAGACATACTCCGTATTAACCATCATACTAACCATGTTATACTGTTTTTTGTAAATAGGTTCTTTTTTAAAATTTGCTCCAGGGAGTAAAAATCGCAATTTTTATTAATTATGTCAAACATATAGCATCTTTTTTGCTCTTTACCTTTTGTTTAATAAATAGACTTTACAAATATGTCAAATTTGTTTTGCTTCTTTCTCTTTCTTTGCCTGAACTTCATTATCCTTAATTTATGGACATGAGTGTATTTGAATTTTTGCATTTGGGTCCAAAACCTGGAAATAACTTGTTTATTGTACTCAGATTTAGCGTGGGCTCTGCATTTTTGAATGCAATTTTTTGGGTAAGTTACTTTTTTCTCTTAATGGATTTAGATTTTCTATCCATTATTTTCAATAGGTTTTCTTCAGTATTATTAACAGAACGGGGGGGGGGGGGGAGGTGTTGGCTGGCCACAAAACATGTTCAACCCTACTTTTATATAAATTATTTTATGTATAAACTGTCCTAAGTCAGCAATGTTTATAATACTGTAGCATCCATATTTTTATATTTAACTCTATTGTTTTAATTTTTCATATATTCTTTTTAAAATCTATTGTCTGGTTAACGTGAAATTTCAATTTTTTTCAGTTTTGATTAATGTTTATTCATCTCTCTCTTTGAAAGAAATTTTGACTATATATATATATATAAATATATATAAAGAAAAAAAGAGAAAAGAAAGTAAGATGTACAGCATGGATTAATTCATCGAGTTAATACGCTGTTGTCTAAGTTTCAGCATTATGATTATTCCTTCAAGTAAGGCGCAAAATAAAACTCAGAATGGATTAAAATTCGGCATAATTTTTCAAACATCAAACAAAGAGAGCAATTGAGGAATACACAAAAAGAAATTGCTTGTTCGATTTATTCAAATATATTTGATTAGTTTTATTTGATTTATATTTATTTCATTAGTTCAATTCAACACCTAAAAAAATGGGCTTACTTAGGGGATAAAATCAGTTTATCTATCCTACGGAGAGTTAAGCTCATCTCCCACCGTCATAAAGTGCATTTTCAATGGATCCCGTCCCATGTCAATATGTACGGAAATAAATTGGCTAACACTCTTGCAAAGGAGGAACTAGACCATTCTGTCCCTTCCACCTCATATCTTACATATTTAGAATTATTCCTGAGGCAAAAGGCCCAAACTAAAGAAAAATGGTTATAACCTCCGTTTTATAAATGGCATAAAGGCAAAACATCAAGGCTTGCTTTTTCTCTTCCTTGTGGCGCACAGTCCAACACTTATCTGTCCCAACTTGCCCGTGGGCATTCAAAAAGTCTAACTTTTTCTGAAGGTAATGAGAGGTTTCCTATATGGCCTAAATACCAGCTAGAACAGGCTTCATCTCAGCACATCTTAGACTAGACTGGGAACATATGCATGATAGTCCACTTTTAGTATCGGACAATTAAAGTCAATGGTTTCAATGATCTGGTCTGACTTCGTCTGACCAGACGAGAGATTAGTAACTACAACATCAGAAGCATTCTAACAAAACGAAACACGAAAAGGTAAATCATAAGTTTAAGCGTTCCATTATTTTTCATTAATCATTATTTCAGTACTTTTCATCTAAGCACATCCCAAACGTGGCCTGTCGGATTTAAATTTAGGAATTGTGGTTGTCATTCGATGTGCCTGATATCTTCACTTTCAAGATATTTATCTATGCATTGAGAATGAGGAGGGTCCTAATCTCTTAACCGAGTTCCGTTTAAAAATTCTTCCTTTATAAAAAGTGATATAAATTTTGTCCAACTACGATCATTATCAAGAAAACTGTTAAGGGTGTTCCATTTATTTTGACGACTATAAATGATTTTTACTATAAAAGTAATCACTCAAATCTGTTTACTATGTTATCAAAAACCCCACAAGCAAACTGCAAATCATAAAATATTGTGTCGAATATTACCAATATTTGTAAGAATAAACAACTGGGGAAAAAAGCACGTGAATTTCAACTGTCAGCGTAGAAATCGTTTTTTTTTTTTTTTCGTGGAAAATAATCCTATTGAAAATGAAAATATCAATTCACTTCGAAGAAAATTCAATGCACAAATATTTTTTCACAATATGAAAAGAATTTTCTTACGGAAAAGAATTCAAAAATTTTGATATATGGTGAGTTTTGGCATAAAGAATTTCGATACGCTAAGGTCCTATTTCAAATACTGTTTACCGCGACTTTCTACCCCATATCATTTTTCAAGCATTATTCCACGCGGACTTAAATCTTTGATTTCAGTTTTCAAAGAATATGTATTTTTCGAAATTTGTAGCTCACTTTTACAAATCGAAGTATTACTTTGACATTTTTTATAAACAAAAGAGAATAGAATTTTACTTAATTTAAATATAAAATTATTGTATGCAGAAATCAATAACATGAATTCTTTTTTGAAATGTTGTTTTCAAGCATCTATTTTTCTCTAGTATGAATTATTAAATTTTTTTTCATTAATTAATTTATTTACGAAATAAGTAGTTCCTTTTATTACTTTTATTAGTAATGGACAATCCATTCCTTACTAAACTTATTTACTACTTTCACCGTATATAATGTTTTTTTTTTTAAATTTTATTTTATATAATATTTTCGCATTGGTTAACTGTCTACCTTAATTTTTTTCTGTTCTTAACTGTCCTGTTTATCATTTGAAATTGCAAATAACTGAAGATCTGTACAAAATCGATATCATCATAGTTTATAATATTAATGGAATAATTCATTATATAGCTAATTGTTTTCGAAAGGGGAATTTTTCATTTTCCCCCCAATTCCATTTTTTTTAAATCTGATTTCGCATCATAAAATGAATTTGTGTGAGTTTAAATATCATATTATATATATATATATATATATATATATATATATAATTCCACTTAAATGGGATTCCATTTAAAATGGGTCTTCTTAAGTATTAAATGAGTTTTGAAAACATTTTGAAACCAGTCAATATATATCTATTTTTTAATTCTTAAAAAACCAACAAAAACTAAATGTAAATATCATTATAAACACTTGGGAAAAAATGAATTGTAGTGCATGAACTATTGAGATATCTGGATTTCCTTTGATTTTATACTACCAAATTCAAAATTTTATGTAACTATCTCCAACATTCCAGCTCTTCAAAATATGTTTGGATAGATTTTGAAGAGCTGTGTAAAGTAAGTTAGTTCATAATTTGTACCTACCATTGAATTTATTCCTCGGTGTTCTGAATGTATTAAAAAAATAACATCTACAACGACAGCGCGCGCTCTCATATTTGATTTTTGAACTAACCAAAATCAAATTTAAAAACCCTTTCAATAATATTATTTATTTAAAGTGTATAACACAACATATTGTTAAAAATACAATTTACCGAGGTTCTATAATCAATGAAAAACTTGTTTACAATAGTACTGTTTGCAATAAAAAACATCAATATTATTATACAAACAGAATTGAATTAAACAAAACAAGAACACCAAATTATAAGATTATTGTTATAACTTGATATAGAGTAAAATACTAATCAAATGGATCAAAATACAGCATATTATTTAAAGAAGAATCCTAAGCACTCGTGCCAAAATTTACTTTATTGTTAAACAATTTAACTAACAATAGACCCTGCTGAATAGCCTAATTGGATTTTTATAAAAGACGCCTAAAAATCTTCTAATTTTTATAACTTGAATACTTGGATGTATGGTTATGTAGATCAGTGAAACTATATAATAATATTATTGTTCGAAGTAACATTGCTTAAACGTTTCTTTTAACTATTTATGTTTATTTTGTCAACAATATTTTTAGAATTTCTCGATATAGAAATTATTTTATTTCTTTTCTAGGGTCCTATAGGTCCTCCAGGTAAACCAGGATTCCCGGTAAGTATATATTAAATTCAAACTCAAATTTTTAATTCACACACAACACACACAGTTTTTATTCATAAAACCATCCCCCCCCCCCATTCTAAGGAGAAACAAATTTCCTGTGAAGTTAAGTGCGCATAAGATATCTATATCTACATTATTTTTAAAATTGCAAAAATAAATTTCAGTATGAAGAATTATAGCACTTTACTTTTCCTGTGTAATTTATTCCACTTCTATTTAAATAAATATTTAGTTTGTAAAATATTCAATAACACATTATTGTACTTTTAAAATATGTTATATTGATAATATGGCGCTTGTGTTTTGCATTAAAACATTTAGTTCTATTTAAATTTCTTTTCATTATTTTAAAGCAATTTTCAATCGACTATTTAAATTATACAGTTGTTATAAATATTTAGAAGATTGAAAATTCTCTTCCATTTTTATTATCGTTTGCTTTAATTCAATAATTCATGTACCTCTAATTTAATTTATATGCTGATATATAATCGTCTGCTGATAAAGTTGTGTTGCTTAAGTTGGCATCTTTTGTTATTGTTCTAAATATGTTAGTTCAATCGGAGAATAGAATTGTGATGCGCTGGTAAAACTTAAAACGTATTTAATTTTTGTACATTTTCATTCATATGAAAATCTTCCTAATCATTCGACTGATTATGAGAGTAGAAGGCGTCTATGGAATAAACTTGGTTGGAATTATACACATGGCACTACTTTGTTTATATTTTTATTAGTACGTAATTTGCATTTTTTAAAATTTTCTTCAATAATTTTGTACTGGAGAATATTTGAGTGCATTTTTATTAAACAATGAAACTGTTGAGTGTCAGGAAATTCATAAAATGAAGTGCTTTTTTTAACCTTTCTTCGACAATTTATTAATTAGCACCATGTCGTAACTGCTGTGTTACATTTCATTCTGAATATTCTAACAAATCGCAACGAGAATTATTTGATTATTGTGATTTATTAATATTTTAATGTTCCCGAATTCAATGTAAATAATATTATTAAAATTGTATGTTTTGGGATTCTGTTCATTTGATTAAATGTGACGTATTTTCAAGGGAGCCATTGGAATAGATGGTCCAAAAGGGGAACCCGTAAGTATTACTTTTAATGTTATAATATTTTAATCATTAATCAATTGTTGATTAATTGTACGCAAATTAAACGAAGTTGTGTTTTAATAAATCTGCAATTGTGAATGTATATATATATATATTTATATATTGTTAAAAATGGATCATATACATATTTGAAAACTTGGTACTTACGTATTATCGCAACCTATTGGCTACATATATGAAACGAAGAACGTGATTGCAAATTCAGCACATGCGAAACATTTGAAATTGGGGCTGCCAACTTGGCGATTTATCTTGAACGTTGGCGATAGTTTCGATAATACGTAAGTACCGAAATATTTTTATAAAAGTTGTGAGTATTCAATTTCAAGCGGGTGCGGAATCCCTTTCAGAACTTAAATATTTTGATCACGATCAAGATTTAACCTTCATTAATTTTAACAGTTCTTAAATTGGTCTAGTTTCTATTTCGTATGTATTATTATGATTGACGAGTAGATTGTAAAAATAAGCTGTCAAAATCATTTTACAAGGAATTAATTTAATTATTCAAAGTAATATATTTCAGAAATAATTTTATTTTAAATAAATCTTGCCGGTGTTTCCGTTGACAATATATATTTTTTAATTTTAGAAACTGATTTTACAACCTAATTTAAATTGTTTTAAGGAAGGATGTTTTATTAAATTATTGTACTCATGCCTGTTTTCTGCTTTTTTTAGGGTGAAAAGGGCGAAAAAGGAGACAAGGTAATCACATTTCTTTTTCGGATGAATTTTAGCGAATAATTTTGATGTTAATAAAGGACAGAAACTAAGTATGAAAGAGAGAAAACGCGTAAAACGTTGATAAGAGTGACTGAATTGAAAGTTATGTTAAAGAATGTGTTATATACAAGTAATAGAAATATGGGGGTTCAGAAAGAAATTACAATTTTTTTCAGCTGATTATTCTTTAAAATATTTCAGTTTTACGCACTGGAGCCATCGAATTGAGTGTTAAACTCGAAACTTGGAAGTCCTAATAACTCGATCACACCAATGCAGGCCGAAAAAACCCCACATGAAGGATATTACGAATTTCTTTAAAAAAACAGCCATTTTCTTGCAAATTAGGCTACTTGATTTTCATTATACAGTAGAACGTCGTTTATCCGATTGTTTATTATCTGGAGCATCAAATATCCGGACCAAAGTCCGGATACTTTTTCGAACAGTGCAATGCTCAACAGTTACTTCGCGTGAGACCAGAAGTGACGGGAAAACTCAAGGTGAGGGATATTTGAGGAGTTTCAGTTGTGTGATTTGGTAAACAACTGTGCAGTTTGTTTCCAAGTTAGGGGTGTATTCGTACTCTTTTGTTGAGTTGTGTTGATGTAGAAACCTGGATGGCATGCGATGCAGAAGACTGTGGATTTCAAATGCTAAATGATGACGAGATTGTGACTTCCGTGCAAGAAGAATCCGATCCTGTTGACGATGAAACGGATGAAGACGAGGACAACGACAGTAGCAAGGGTTCATCAAATGCTGACGCATTTCTGCGTTTGAGACAGCTATGGAGTGTTACGAACAACAATCAAAGTGCAGTCCTACTCAACTACTGCTGCTCAAGAAAATCGGACCTTTCAGCGTTAAAACGAAGGTGTACAATGGTATAGTAAAAAATAAGTGATTATTTTCTACAATAAAGGTAACATTGCGACATTTGCACCTATTTTGCTTTTTCTTCAAGCACGTTTCCCGCATGTGATGATTTTCAATACTCATATAGTATCCGGTTTCATATACTACATGGATTGCATTCGGTTTTCGGTTATCCGAACAATCGCGTATCCGAACGGTGTCCGGTCCGAATTGATTCGGATAAACGACCTTCTACTGTAGACATCTTTATGTCTTCATAAAATATTTTTCTGATCGGGTAAATTACTGCACATGCTATGTATTCATTACTTTTCATTTTCTTATATTAAGTGCTGTATGCCTTCATAAAGTACGTACTTTTCTTTGTTTAAGGGTATTTGGGCAGTTTATTTTCTGTTGTATTCTCAAGAAAACAATACATACAAGTTCAATATTATATTTTCCTGAGGAAACACTCCTACTTATTCTTTTTTTAATCACCTTAAGTCTGTCTTCGCCTTATGTACGAGAGCGTAAACTTAACGCGGAGCCCATTTTCGGACAGAAAAAATGCCTCAATTTTTATAAAATTTTGTGACATTGTAACTCATGCATTTGTTTATAATATAGGGTTTTAAAATTTCAAAATATTTCATAAATAATTAGTTTTTTTAACATGTAAAGGAATAGCTCATTTATCATTACGGTATAGGAGATTTACATCTAGATTAGCTAAAAAGAAAATAAATAAATTATTTTATTTATGAACATTTTTTGTGTACCATGTTCTTAGAGCCATTTTCATGCATTGTCATCCACTTCTGAGCTATAGTCCAAATTTCAAGTCTCTAGCTCATCGGGAAGTTAGTTTAAAATCAATTACAAAATTCCACCCGGACATACAAGAAAGCGAATTAATAAAAACATGGTAAAAATGGTGATAATTGAAATTTACCCATGCTGCTCGAATGTTAAAATGATGATTTCATAATTCTCACTTCTATGCAGGAAATGTAAATCATTTGAAAAAACTTTTTAAAAGAGAAACTTACAGCTTTTTTTGAAACAATGTCCAACATTTTGAAATTTTCAGTTGATAATTATATTGAAGGAAGCATCTCTCTAAAAGCTTTGTTGCTTGCCAATTATTAAAATTGCTTTAAATATTATTTAATTTTGAATATGAGCGCTAGTCATTGCTGTCTTTAGAAATCTGTAGCAATTTGCGTAAATGTTCATAACAAAAAACGTTAAGAATTTCTGACCTGAATATTTATCTAATATATATATATATAAAGTGGGGGTGAAAATCTGATATAATTACATTGAAGCACGGATTTACCAAGTGTGTACAAAAAATTATAATGTTGAAAAAATATTTGCTTATGCATTCTTAAAATTTAAAAATCTCGAATGTGTTATGTATAATTCGTGTGTAACGTGTTATGTGTTTCGTGTGAACGTGTTATGTGTAATAAAAAATTGCTATGGTAGATTAAAAACTGGTCCAATAATGAATAGATTATAAAAATAATTTCTCAGCTCAACATATTTGAAAGATATTTTAGACATCTAATATTTATCTACAGAAAAATTAGCAACAGTTGTCATTACTTTTACTCATGTTAAAAAGACAATTGTCATAGTTTAGAGAAAAAGCGATTAAGGTTTCCTCCGGTATCGATAAAAAGAATTGCTAATATCTTTTTTTTAAAAAAAGTATACATTCCTAAAAAAAGTTTGAAAAAAAGAATCTGAGAAGAATAAAAATTTTCTGTAAAATAAGTAAAACGTGAATTAAAAGAAAATTAATTAAAAAATAAATCATATTGACAAATTATGCATTAAAAGAATTGGTCACAATTTTGAGCTTTATTTTGCAGAATAAATTGCTTAATGTATTTCTTCTATTTTTGCATAATTTTTAGCCTCTGAATGTTTTCCATATATCACTCTATACACCGAGTTCGTAATATTTTTGACAGAGAATACCAAAAATGGGTACTTTATCTCTTTGTTATTCGCTCTATAGCAATGATCCTCAACCACCCGGCCGCCCAAGGAACATTAACTTATTTTCATTTTATTGACTGTGCTGTATTTCTCTCGTGTTTGTGCAACTTTCCATGAAAACCACTTTATGTTCTTTGTTAAATAAATCACTTTATTTTCCTTTTTGGTGAAAGTGTGTTTTATTCGGAAGGCATATTTAAATATAATTAAATTAAAATTATTAAATCAAAACAATCTATAATATTAAAAATCAACGTTCTCTTCCTCATCGGGCCGCTTATAAAATTACGAAACGTTGACCGCTCCGCGGTGATAAAAATGCTGGGAACCACTGTTCTGTAGTAACAGAAAATGTCAACGAACTAACACTAATTTTACGTCTTTAACAGCGAAATATTCTAAAAGCTTCATTTATAGCCTTTCCATAAAACCAGAAAGCTTGCAAACCTCAAAAACCTTAAGACATTCCATCCACAATAATCAGGAACCCTTTTTCATCAATGAAATGTATCTCACTGGGGAAAATAGAACAAAATATTGTCATAAAAGTGCTAATTTTTTTATGTATCACTTTTACCCATCAAAAAACACCGCGAGAACACGCGTGTGCAGCAAATATCTCAGAAATGGTTACATTTACGAGAATCATAATCAACGGTGGATTAGCGCCATAAAAGGCGCCTACTGCCCAGCGTTGGCGTGGCAACTGAGGCAATATAACATGCATATAAATCGATCCCTATAGAATCCAAGACATTCTTCAACTGCGTAGACATTTTTATAGTTTCCCTGGGATCAATACCCATAAACTTGCTTCGCGAGAGAAACACGATGCGAGAAAACCAAGACTAGCGAGATATGAAATGGCTTTTATAAGATAATGCCAAAATCAATGCAGCAAAACCCATTCATTAGCAAGAATCTTGAGTTGATGGCGGATTTAGCAAATCAAATGTGCTAATTTATTCGTATTTTTAAAGTTATTCATATTTTATCTATGTGTAGCTGTTCTTGAAAGAAATATTTTCATTTTAAATAAAAATATTTAAAAGAATCGTCTGCTTTAAAAAAAATTGAATTAAATCGCCGTTATAAAAATATCGTCCGCAGATCAGATAATTTAATTAAATTTAAAATATTTGAAAAAATCGTTAGTTTTTTAAATTTTTGTCAAATCTCTGTTGTAAAAATATCGTCTGCAGATTAGATAATTTAATTTTTTTTCATATCTTTCGTTATACTCAGTTTTTGAAAACGCATCTGGCAACGAAACTTTATTCTGCTTCTTCAGACTTGAGCTTAATTAATTCAGTTTGGAATAGAAGATTGAAGTTAAATTTATGTTTCATTTAACGATATCGCATTTGATTATATTATTAAGATTATCGCAGGACCGATACGAAAGGTAGATGAGTTTCAATTCTTTATTGTATGAGTATTAACTTTTTTTTTGTATAATTTTTTCTTGTCAATTCGAATTCGTATTTTGAAAGCAGTGCAAATGGATTAGTTCAACTTATAACAGAAACACTGTTATTTCAATATTCAATAATTCCAGGACTGTTATTGAATTTTTAAACTCAACTGTTTTAGCATTACGTTTGTAGCTATTAAATAGAAGTTTGGCTTATTTACTTTAATTTCTGTATTATTTTTTATTAATATAATTATTTCCTAACGAATTGTTATATAAGATTTGTATGTGTCACTAAGGTAAAAGTTTTAGAGAAGAATTTTAGGAATGGAATTTCTCTGTTAAAAAAAATCTTTACGTTATGTAGAAAAATATGTGTCATTGTACGTATCAATACAGAAAACTTTATTTAAATTTTGAATTTATATTTAATTCATAAAAGAAAAATGTGTTTTGTTTCTTAGACAAAATGACAGTGTGTAATTTTACAACGTATAAAGCTATGTCCATAAGTATAACTAGAATTCATAAACATTCTCAGAAACACATAAATATAAAATGAATTTTTTTCCATTCTTAGTATTTTGCATATTGCACTGCAAATTTTCATATCTATATTTTATTCAAGAATTATTTTGAGATGTTAATGCTATTTATTAGTAATTATTAGGTAAAAGTGAAAAAAATTAATTTTTTTAGGAATATAGTATTTATTTAAAAAGTAGATTTTTTTTCCTTTTCTTTGAAAGCATTATGCATACGCATCCTCGAACAATCGTTTTCGCAATAGGTAATGATCTTTGATAAGTAAGCACTTTTTTTTTGTTAAATTGTAATACAAGCCGAATGTATATAGTGTTGCTTTCATGTTTTTTAATTAATTGAATTTTTTTATTTTATTCATTAGTTTTTGGTTTCCAACAAAACGACAATATTTGATATTTAAATATGTTTATCTGTTATGATACACTATATCATTCACTTGCACACAATGTTTTTGTTTCTAAGGGACATTGTGTATGGATCAATTATAAACATGTGATGAAGATAAGTAGGTTTTTAATTATAACAACCGTATAAATGTTTGCAGGAAATTTGAACTCTGTCTTCTCTGTATGCGAATATTTCTCCATTTTATATTACAAAATTATCAATTAAATATTTGCAAACTTCATTGAAATTTTAAAAAAAAAACATTTTTTTTTTCTTTTTGCACATATATTTAAAATTATCAAAAAAACTAATAACATCACTGAGTTTTTAAGAGAACATTTAAAATAACAATCGAACTTAATTAAACTACTTTTTTAAAACTTATTTCGGAGACTATTCCATATCTCTCTGCTTCCTATTTATAACAATACTCGCCATTTTTTTTTCCCTCTGTGCGAAATTACAACAGTGAAGTGGAATCCTTTTGCAAAACGTACGTCAGAAACAGATTTCCGAAACGATTGAGTACATTTCCGAGGGGAACAGGAGGAGCAAGGGATGGAAGGTGTTGCCACCGGAAAATTCTCCGAGTGGTCCCTTTTAATTAAATCAAGCACACTCGAATAAGTGGGAAACCGTCCGACCGTTATACCTCTAGCTCTCTATTCGAAAATTTTACAAAAATGATGAGTTTCACTTCAGTTTTACCCAACCGATTTTTATTTTTAAAGCAGTACTTTGTCGCAATATGGATGGCTGGCATTGACAGTTATCGATTAGCCACTGTGGCATTCTTTTTTGATCGAATGTTGCGTAATTAACTTGTAGGGTGCACATCGGATATAATTAGTTAGTTTAATTATTATTCATGAAGCTTGTTCAAAGTTTGTAATGCAAGATAATTTTTTTGAATGGGGGGAATTTATAATTTAGTAATAGTTATTTCCTTAATGAAAAGTGGACTTAAGGGAGCACGTTTAGGCAATTGACGGAGCGATGTATAGTAATTCAATAATGTAAGTGGATTAACACAGATAACTAACTATATATATATAGTTCAGTATTCTAAAAATTATTGATAAATATCATGAAACATAAGTGCTAACTAAAAAAAAAATAACCAGTTGCTAATTAGAATGAAAAACTCACTGGGATGGAAAAATTAATGAAAATAATACTGAAAATGTCTGAAGTTAGGTGAAAAATATGTGAAAATCAATTAGAGAAGCGGTTCTTAAACTTTTGATTACTGTGGCCCCCTCTTGTATAATTCAGCCTGGCATCGTGGACTCCCAAGATTTTGCTCCCTAACTCCCAACACATAGCCGAGTAATTTGGTTCCTCAATAATCCTAAGACTACCTCTTCTACTTATAGAGACTTTTTTAACACTTTTTTTTTCCTTCAAAAAAACAACAACAGTAAATAGCTAATTAAAGATATTTCAGAATACCCATCAGCAGCAGCAACAGCATTGGCATGACAGCCCTTTGTGGGCTTGAACCTTCCTCAGAAGTTTTTTCCATTCTTCCCTTCTCCCAGCAATTGATTTCCAGTTTTTACAGAATACTGATTTCAAATAAATAAATGTACTGAACTGTGTTAATTAAAATTATTAATAGATGGTGCTGAATTTCTTTTACGAGTGTTGTTATATCAGATGTATTTGAAATCTGCAGTCTCTATTCGGGTACTACACTTTCTGTACTTATTTTTAAGATAAAGAAGAGTTTTTTTCCCAACAGGGCTACGGATTGGTATTTTTACCATTGCAGACCTAATGTATTCCTCAGGAGCTGGAATTACCTTTAGTGCGGCACCATATAGGTGATACCAATTGCCACAAGTAATTTTGACGCACAGTTTCCTCTTCAGGGGGAGGCACCTTCGCCTTGACAATGCGAACTTGTTCTTGGAATTTAGTTTTGCTGAGAGCACCTAAGCCAAACGGCCACTCAAGGGATCTTTTACATGCCGCATACATATCGATTTTCTGCATCATGAAAACTCACCGATTTGGGCCGGGGTCAAATCCACAATCTTTGCTGCAGAAAGTCAGCACCACACCTAGCCGACAAAATAAAGAAGATTTGAAAATGTTCTTTCACATAAATAAGTTATTTGGAAAGGCATCACAGCTTTCGTGGCCAACTATGAAAAATTTTCCTGCAATTCACCCCATTAGTTTATATCAGCTGTTCTATTAATGTGAGATCATTTCACATTCATCTACTGCAAAAGGATTTCTAATCCAGTTATTTTTTCTCGCGAAGTTATTTATTTTTTTTTTTTAAATGAGACATTCGCGGACTCCCTTGAAAGTTACTGGGAACCCTTGGGGGTCCTCGGACCACACTTTAAGAAGAACTAAATTAGAGAAATATATGAAAAAGGCTGTAAAAACAGTAGATGAGTAATAGATTTTAGTGTTCTCTCACGCTTAACCACGAGTTTTTCCCCTTCGTTTTTATATAAGGGGAATACCCTCATCACACACACAATTTCATGGTAGTAAAATTACTTCTCAAATGTAAACGCTAAGCTGAAATATAATCGAGGGTATTTTTCCATAATTTATTATAGTATTTTTTTTATTCACATTCTTGTAATTTTATCTAAGACGAATAAAAAAAATATTTAACCATCAAAGCTTTTTGAAATTTGTAAAATTACAATGGGCTAAAATTACGAGGGTCATGTGACAAATGCAATCACGTGTTCTCCATTTAATTCAAAACTGAAATTTGACTTGTACTTGTTCTAATGGAAAATTTAGATTTGTAATTACGGAAAGGCGTTTCAATGTTAAGAATCTTCAAAGAGATTTTCAAAGGGAGGGGGATTTTTACATTATGCATATGTTTTTGAAACAAGAGTATTTTGTTTACCTATCAGCATTATTATTGTTGACAAAGGCGCACTTTTTTAAAAGAAGTTTGCGCAAAAAAACAAAAGTTGGCCACAGTGGAGCGTAAACACTGATTGGCTGGAAACACGTGACTAAAGTTATCATGTGACAATGACACCATATCAATTTAGTCCAGTGCGCAAATATGTTATGTTTATGCTATTCACGCATATAGTTTTATTTTAACTAATATTTTTAGTTAATATATCTTTTTTGTTTGATCCTAATTTAAATTAAAATTATGAACAAAAAGAATTATAGAGCTTGTATTCCATGCAAAATATTTATTCCATTATTCGTTCTCATCTTGCTTCTGTGTTAAGTTTGTGACAAAATTATTTTTACTACTTTCATAGTACCGTAAAATCCGCCGTATAACGTGCACCTATACTTTCAACCTACATTTTTTATAAAAATTTTAGGTATATTCGTCGTATAATGCGCACCCCTTTTTTTTCGAAGGATCCTAAAATATATGTATGCAGTGCTCTCAAGTTGTGAAGGCATTTATTCGAGGTATTATTCCAGGCTTTAGAATAAATAGTATACTTCTAGAACTACAACCTTTTAATTTTATAAGTAATGTCATTTCTTTCAAATAAATGGTATTTCTATATATGTAGAAGTCTTAATTTTTTTTTTCTTCACTAATCCCTTTTTTTATTTTCTAAGCTCTCATTTTTATAACTGGCTTATTACGCGCACCCGTAAATTTCGATCTTATTTTTTGTGTTGAAAAGGCGCGTTATATGCCGGATTTTACTGTACTTATTTTTGTAAAATTCTAGCATTATATTTCACTTTCTACGAATCTTAAAACACTCTTTATTTTTTCAGGGTGAAAGCGGATTTGACTTATTTACCGCATCCAAAGTAAGTATTAATTCTATTACCAAACAAGATTTCTTTGAAGAGTGTCTTTTCATTTCTCTGAAATTATCATTTGCCTCTGCCACCAAATGTTTCTCGTCATATCAAATCATCATCAAAAAATAAAAAAAAATCGAACTTATAATTTCTATTACCGTTTCCGTGGCCTCTACAGAACAAATTTGCATTATAAATGAAAAACGAGTCCTATAATTAGAAGCGTTTCGAAACAAGACAACAAGGGGAAAAAGTCCACGTTAGACCCAAAATGAATTATTCAGATCCTACGTGACATTTTGGATAATAATCACCATTTGAGTAATACAGAGGAAAACGGATTTTTAATTGAAAATATAACGCACGCTGTGGATGAGAGGAAGATAAAAAAAAAGTTAATTTTATTCACTGGTGC
Organism: Trichonephila clavata; assembly: GCA_019973975.1. Classification (NCBI taxonomy): domain Eukaryota; kingdom Metazoa; phylum Arthropoda; class Arachnida; order Araneae; family Nephilidae; genus Trichonephila; species Trichonephila clavata. The sequence goes on along the minus strand of BMAO01031902.1, from coordinate 191,775 downwards.
ATACTTTTCATTCCGTATACAGCGTATAAATTAACTGGATTTACACAGATTGATATTTGCAATAAAAATTCATTTTTCTCAGCTACATGGGGGTCTATCGAGACAATGCATATAGATTTCTATTCAAAATAGGAATAATTAAAGCGGGTAATTCACAAAACAAAATTTTTCAAAAAGAAACATGTCGAAAGTGTTTCTTGTTTTTTACCCTGAGGGTTTAATGGATTGCTTGTATTAAAGGACGAACTATTATTCTTTTTTACTCCGCAGGGAGGCAAGACTGCAGCAGAATGCTTTGAAGTTACTTCTTTGAAAAATATGTTTCGGGGTGTTTGAAACCCAAAAAGAGAAATTATCATTCGACTTAACTTTTATAAAAATATAAGTTTATTAAAAAATTTCTGCTAATTGATATCGGTAGAAATTAAAATTAAAAGTTCAACAATACATGACTTGTTTGCCATTTTTGAAATTAAATAGTTTTTTTTTATTTATTTATAGAGAATTCATACTTTTATCTTTTTTAAAAGTTCTTTACGTTTTTAGCATTTTCTTTTGAGAAACGTTTGGTTGAGTAGGGTCTTATTCTGAAAATAGTATAGCAGTCTTTGTGAAATTGATGACGACTTACAACACATTTTGCAATTAAACTAAAATAGAATATGTAATTAATTTGAAAAGCTACTCTACACTCAAAAGTTATTTAATTTTCAAATTAGTTAACAGTCTCTGCTCCAACGCATATATGTTTTTACCGAATATCAAGAAAGTTTTAAAAAAAGTTATTTCGAAATCTATAATACGCAATCTAGACAAGAATTGTCTGTTATAAAACCAAGCAATGTTATTAATAAAATAAGGCTTAATTTTACTGCCGCTACCCTTACAAATCTTACTACAAAATGCTTTTTACCTCCAAATTGTACCAGAAGGGGTAAAAAAAACTGCAAAAGCATAGTTTTTCTCCTTTCATACCTGTGCAAAAAAAAAAGTCTTGGATATTAGTTTGTTTAAAGTAAATCATTGTTACCAGCTTGCAGTCACTTGTAACCAATATTATACGTCGTAAATCCTTAACTGTCAAATATTTCTAATTGTAATCTTAAAAAATCCTCAATATAGTTGTAGATGTTGGGTTTGCTAATATCCAATTACCATTTTTTGGTAATTTTCTCTTTTATCCCTGAATATATGAGATTAAAATAGTATGCAAGTCCTTAGACGTGACACAATTTTGCTCTTCAAGACTAAAGTCACATTTTTTGCATCGTTTAATATCCTGAATCACGTACGTAAAAACGACATCAAAAACTATGTCTACTAAAGTTTCTAGATTGTAATATACACCCTGGGAACTTTTAAGGTATCCGACTGGTTGCGACTTTCTTTAAAAAATGGAGATATGGGGATTTTTTTTGTTATTTTTAGATTTGCTTAGTGCATTGAAAAAAAAATGCTAAAATTAAGAAGAGGAAAAGAAATTTTTATTACTAAAAGGGGAAAAAATAGATAACAATTTACAAAAAATAGCATAAACGCGGCTCTTTCTGTACCAAAGGTTTATGAACAATTTTTCAATTTTTTTCATTCTAATGTGTTGCTATGTTATTCATTTTTGAAATGACCTTCAGGATAAGAGATATTTTCTTTTTTACAAAAATTAGAGCAATTTATATCTCAGTTATTAAATGAAATAGCTTAAAAAACAGTGATTATATTCACATAAGGGACTGTAAATATTGTGATAAAACAGTGATTGATAAATTTGAAGGTTAAAACACTTCTACTGTTATACGAAACATACACAAAAAAATTCAGTTAATTATTTTCAAAATTGTTTTAGCAATCGCTGGCTCCGTTTGAGCATTTTCAAACAAACACATTTCGAGTAAAACGCGTTTTAAAGTGTGAGATCTTGCTTAAAGTAAGTGCATCTGCTTTTACTAAAACACTTGTAGTTTTTGTTCTAGTGAACGGAAAATAATACACTTGGTATTTTTATAAAGCTATTAAGGTAGCCTATAAAATAAAATCATAAAAAAATTGTCAATTTTTGGCAAAAATTACAATTTTGGGGTAGTCGGATACCTTAAAAGCAATGCTCATCTCAAAAAATTTTTAATGGAAAAATATTAAAATAAAATGTGTGTTTTGTATTTTTCATCGTCACTTTCCCATAACCATCATGAACACTGGCCCACAGTTAACAGCAACAACAACAAAAAAGAAATCCGTATAATCCGTGCATAATTTCCGAAGCAGCACATGACATAGACATCGGCATGGCATTCTTCTACAGAATGAATCACTCTCCCGCGCGGGAGGTACAAAACGCCGCGAGTAATTTTCCAATCCGGTGGCTAATACACCAAGTAAATGAAGTGCTCAATTTATGTCTATTTTTGCTCTTCTCCCAGCAGTCTATTGATTATTCAATGCTCTCGTGCCATTTTCAGGGAGGCAAGAGATCTATAACGAGGCTGCACGGCGGAACCATCGGTTATGCTGAGGTTATAGCCATTAAGGTCAGTTTCTCCCGACGATGACTAACCCCTCCCCTCCTCCCCATCATTAGCATTAAATCTTTTGCACCAACTCCCACTCCCCTTGTGCACATCCTTTTCTGGAATATTGTTCACCCATTTAGTTACGTCATAACTCCATGAATCCATTCGTAACTAATTCGTGCTTTCGTGCGGAAGCGCGGGAAAAAAAAGTTTCCTTTGTTTGAAGTTTTGTGTTTGCTTTCCGTAGAATGTTTCATATTTTTAATTTTATTTTATCGTTGAGTTTTTGTTTCGAAGCAATGATTGTATCTTTCAAGGAAATTGACCGTTATTGCATACAGGGTACACAGTGTACTTTTCTACTCCTAAACTTAAGCATTCTTTTTCATTTCAAAAGCAACTCGTATACTTATATCCGATCAACGCGAATAAATATTTACAATTTTTACATTTTATTTCAAGTTAATTCCAAGCGTTGAAAACTTTATCTTTTGAGATAGGACCTTTGATCATAATATTTACACTGTTTTCATACTCCAAAGTTAAAAAAAAAATTATAATTTATTATTTTCTGAGGTGAGAAAATGAATAATTAAGTTACTAAAACGTAATAAGTCAAAGATATCTTAAAAACACCTGATTAGTTTTGAACATCTTGTTACATTTGAAGTATTTCTTCGCAGTTAAAATGTTGAATCTTTCCAGCAAAATTAAGTTAGTATAGCTGTAAACAATTATTCACTGCTCGACAATTGCTGAGGGATAGCCATTTTACCCTAAATAGTGCCTCTGAGAACAACTGCAATAACAGCGGAAATATAAAAAGTAGGTATTTCCGGAAAAATATCTATTATATGTATGAAAAATAGTGCACATGCAAGTTGTTTATTTCAAAGTTTGAAGAAGAAATTATTGTATCGTTTCCTGAAGATAGTATAGTACACCTTCACTTCAATTATTGTAAGCAGAATATCTGCAAAATATTATGATCAAGTTGGGTATGTGATTGATTAGAAGAGTTGGAAAAGCACTACTCAAAATACACTGTAAAAGATGTACCAAAGAGAATTTTTTTTTATCTCGCGGTAAAAGAATCGGTTAAAGTGAAAAAGCTGCACGAAGACATAGCAGAGATCTGGCAGGATCGTTTTCAATAGGAAGAATGGAAATTTTACCCTAGAGTACACACACACACAGTCATAAATCTTGTTAACGCATGCATCCGCCTTGGCCATTAAATCATGTTGGCTTTATGTACACGGAAGTTTATTACAGTAGACGTCAAAAAGTTTAAGCACAGCAGCAATTTTAAAAATAAATTTTAATTATTCCCCGTAATTTAAATAAATGTGTCATTGTGCTAAAAATTGTAGTTTTAAAATTTAAATTTAATTAATCATTGCATTGTTACATAAACCATAGAAATAAATGTACGAACATAGAGTTAGAATATTAGAAGTTTAAGCGTAATAGGTAGTTATTTTTTAATAAAGATAAAATCGTAAAGTTTACTATTTAATTAAGACTCCAGGATGTTGAGGGAATTAGTATTACATCGATAAAGATAGATTCTGACTTGCTAGGTTTTAAACTAAATATTCTCAATGGCGAACTTTTACTGAAGAACACTGCTTACCAATCCAGAAAACTGCTCTAGTGAATATACCCTACATGTTTTCTTTGGGATTAAGGTCAAGACCTAAGCGCTGGCCTGTTCAGACCTACTGACTGAAGTCACTCTGACTTTTAATTAGAAGTGTAGTAATATCCCGCTGAAAAATCCAATGCTCTTCGCCTAAAATCTTACCGACAAGAATAAAACTATTGGCAAGTATACCTTAATAGCTTTCAGAGATCTGACGATCATTGATGAATGTTAGGAATATCTAACCATTGAAAAAAAATCGCCCTTTATACCATTACAGCAAATACTGCCACGCTCTCTACTTAATATGCTTCTTGATTCTTCTTGGAGGACCGGCAATAGCATATAAACTTATCAGAATCATTTTAACTCCATTTTTTTTCCATTTGATATTCAGCCACTTATCACCAAATCACGTATGCTGTTTGTGCCACTCTGATCGAGCATCTTTCTAATGTTGTTTTAAGCATGGCAATGGAGTTATCTTAAGATTTCTCAGGAATCCGATTGAATGTTCTCCCCTCCTCGATATTTTTGTCTTACTATAACATTTTTAATTTGAGACAGAGAATCATTTCCGGTAGTAGCCAAGTTTCTGATCATGCGTTGTGACTGGTTGTCATACGTGAACTTCCTGAAAAGATTCGGGATTTCGTATGAAGTTATCACTACAAGCCAGAATTTGATAAATCACCGATTTCAAACTTTTTAATACAGCTGCAATTTCAGCAACGTACTTACGCTTTGCCCTCATATTCGGATTTTTATTACCTTCTGTAAGAATTCTTTCGACTAGTTCATTTTGAGTTAACATTAAAACAGCAACCCATATCTCTTTATAAATCCAGCAATCGTTTGCTCGTTCAGCTGTTGACGTCACTTTGTAAGAGTTACATCAAAAAATAAATTTTCTGCTTAAACTTCTTAATGACTATTTTTTGTACTTTTCTTAAAACTTGTGGTGAAGAACAATATTTTAAACATAATTTTGTACCACTGGGTTTTAAAATTGCAATAACTCGCTCATATAGATAAGATTCGCTTTAAATATTGGTATAAAAAGTAAATTTTTAAATTTTCATTTCAAAATTTTTCTGTTGATAAGTCTTTGGCACGCACTATATATATTTATTTCGTGTAGTTTTATGCACTAATATTAAATTCCGCAACAAATATTACTGTTTGAAAATTATACATATTTATCTCAAACTCACTATAAAAAAGAATCAGATTTCGAAAATTCGGTCATAAATATTCAAACGATTAAATTATCTCATAGTATACTCTCCACCCTACACAGACTCACGAACTATACCTTTAAAACACTCTTTGAAATATGTGCATATTAGATGATTCTTGAAACACACACGTTGTATGCCTTTTATAAAATATTCAAATAATGGCAGTCGTTTCCTTGAAAGATGCCTCCTTGTGTTTTTATTTTGTTTTCGGTGCATGTATCTTTATGTTTGCATGTTGTGTTTGCACTAACCTACTGCACTTGTGTTTCTTTGTTTTTGTCCTTTTTACATGTTTAGGGACTGGCTAGTGTAGGTGTAACTGTGTCTCCTGGTGACTTATTACTATTAAAAGTAAGTTTCTGTTTGAATAAAGAATGTGATTAATGCTGTATGTTTTAAATATGCTACTATATATGTGCATGCTTTATAGTATATATAGATATATTTTGTAAAATGAAATCTGATCGCGGAAGCTGCCTTACTAGTTAAACGTGCGAAATTTTGCTTTCATTAGGGTATTTCTTTACAGAGAATAATCATCTGGTGATTATGTTAATTGATATTTTTATATGTTATTTAAAAATACTTTTTTTGCTTACAGATTGGCCACTTTAAAAGATCTTTGAATTCTGTCATGTATTTTCTATCTTTTCTATTTCGTTGTCAGTAAATGTGTAATATCTTTTCTGTTTATTTGATTGACCCAATGCTTTTGCTGACAGAATTCCAAAAAACTGGTTTTTCTGTAGGAAATCGTCATAGAAAGTTATTCGGCTCTCCTGAAGATTAAATGAGCTTGTGAATGCAGAAATAAGTATTGTTTTGTCGTCGTGGTTGGTCTATATTTGTTATTGCTTTTTCAAACAATATTAAAAAATACATCCAGTTCGGTAAATTTATTATAAGGATTTTAGACTAGTTCCGTATCTGAAGGTGTAATTCTTTATTTATAGCGCTTGATTTATCTGTATAATTTCTGTCTTTTTTTTATCTATAGAATTTATGAATGCACACTTCTTTAATGTTACAATGTTTATTGCTAATGTTTTATTTTATTCGAAAACTGAGAAATATCCCTTTTAAATGTTTTATCCTTTTAACATTTCAGTGTATCATTTAGAAGAAGTGCTTTTTTTTTCAGTGGGCAATACTTCCTCAATCAGATTTCATTGTGAAACTTTTAAAATATTTCATGTCATAGCATTATTATTGCTATCACACAAGGTTTGTTCAAAAAGTATCCGACCTTTGACCAGAAAAAAATATCTTAGTTACCTTGTAGGATTAGGATTCTAATCAAATTCAAAGTAGGCCTTCTTCACCTTCGCACACTTAGCACAGCATTCCTTCCACTGCCGGAAACACTTCTGGAAGGCTTCTTTTGGAATGGTGTTCGACTCCGCCGTCGCGTTCTGCCTTATCTCATCTCGACTCTGAAAAAGCCATCCTTTCAATGGCATTTTCACTCTCGGGAACAGCCAGAAGTCACAAGAAGCTAGGTTCACAACGTTGATAATGTCTAGTAGAAATGCACCTACAAAAACTTGGGATTAAAATTCGCAGCCGCTTGGAGTAGGATCACACAAAATTGCATGTGGAGTTCAGCAACTTGTTCAGCAGTCTCTCGTATGGTCAAACAACGATCTTTGACAATCAGATTGTCCATCCTTTCAACAACAGCTGTATTCCAAGCGGTTTGTTGCTTCCCAAAACGCTGGTCACTCTCTACTGACGTGAGACCCCGATAATATTGGACGACACGAAATAGATTGATATATTTGATCTTTGAGGCCAAACCATATGATACTCGAAAAAGAAGAAAACGAAGAGTCTGATAGATCGACTGCCTAGAAAAAGATCCGGAAACTATTAATGTCAGATACTGGAAAAATCAGGCGAAAAACAGGATAGCCTGGAATGGAATTCTTAAGAAGGCCAAGTTCCATCCTGGGGTGACCTGCTATTGAGGAAGGAAGAGGAAGGAACAGAAAAAAATTTTGTTTACTGTCTTATGAGTTAATAAAAGTTGCAATAATGGTAATATTGTTTATTAATGTTATCATTATTAAATACTGACTTTTCAGCCGTTTTTCCAATTGCTACCAACATATATTTCAAATTCACATCGGAATGCTGCTGTTAATGTTGCATGCAATTGATGTTTTTCTTATTATGATTAATAATTTAAGAAAAAAGGAATACGAATATGCAATTTATTAAGCGGATAAGCCTACTTAATTGCACGAATAAAACCAGAATCAAAACAATAATTAATTTTAGTGCATTGAGTGTTCTTTCATTTAAAAAGGTAAACAATCTTTTTTTTCTTTCACATCATTAAAGAATAAATAGAGAAACCCGGGAGAAATGCCGTTAGTTGTTTTCATCCCTTTCCAAAAACTATTCCCTGATTATTTCTGCTGAATCACCATTAAAAGCAGGTGGAAATATAAGGAAAAAATAAACCTCGGATCCTGCTCCCTTTCCTTTCAAGGGAAACGTTTATTTCAGAGTAAAAAAGCTGAACAAACTTGTTGATGCGATTGATAAATTTCGTTGGGGAAAAAATACGTCCCAGCAGTTAATTAATTCCTCTCCAAATGGGAAAAGTACTAAATCATTAATTGCATGTTGAGGTTACTACGTGTCATTCTCTGAACTTTACCCCATTGAATGGGGGTATTTTATATCTTTATTTCAAATAAGGCTGCGGATTGGTATTTTTTACCATTGCAGACCTAGTATGTTCCCCGGGAGCTAGTATCACTTTTTAATGCGGCACCATACACAGACAGATACAATTGTCGCAATGAAATTTTAGCGCCCAGTTTTCTCCCCAGAGGCAAGGCATCTGAGCTCTGACAATGCAAAACGTTGGATTTTGCCAAGAGTACCTAAGCCAAACGGGCACTCTAAGGATCTTTTACATGCTGGATAATCATACAACATGGACGCTGTCGATTTTTTGCATCATAAAATTTCCATTGACTTGGGTTCGGGTCGAACCCGCAAACTTTGACGTACAGAGTTAGCACAAAAAAAAAAAAAAAAAAAAAAAAAAAAACTACGAAACCCAGCCGGCTGTTGAAAGTGCATATTTTATTTTGTCTCGTGGTTGGATTATGCGCATGTTAATTTAACTCTATTACAAAAAGGAAATAGTAATATAAAAATGGTATTATTAAAAGCTATGTAACGACCTGTAATATTTACTACAGAGTATTCGCCGTACTTGTTTCTTCCGTTTTTAGCATTGTCTGGTTCGAAAGGTGTTGTAAAGAAACCCTAAGTATTACAAAAAAACCTCATACTTTTTTTTAATCTTAAAAGTTATTAAGAATTAATCAGAAAATATAGAGTTAAAGGATAACTATTTTCGTTTTTATCCTGCGAATTATTTATATATTTGCTTTTTTTAAAAAAATACAATTAAAGGTGGAAAGTTATTTTTTATATATTTAGAAAGAGCAGACACATATACTAAAATGCCGTACTCAATATTCGCTTAAATGCATTTATTACTAAAGCGAGTTAATGAAAGGATTAATAATTGTATTGTTTTTATTTCCAAAAATTCTATGTAGGGGGAGCCTGGAAGTCCTGGTCCACCCGGTCCCCCTGGACCTCCTGGACCCACCGGATTACCTGGATTTGATGGCAGAGTCGGATTACCAGGAGAACCGGTAAGTGTCGAACGAAGTCAAAGTTCTGTGTTAAGATTATGTTGTTTGATTGGAATTCAGCTGTGTTTCTGAATTTTTCACTACAGAAGTTATGTAACCGGTTAATATACGTATTAGCATAAAAGAAATTTTGTACGAAGAGAAATAACACACACACACACAGATTGTGTATCCAGCCAACAGACTTGAACAGCCTTTGATATACATATAAACTTAAATATTTGAAAAGTACTTTCATTGTCGCGCGAACAATATGAATTTGTTTGTATCTCATGTATACAAAATATGGAAATAAATTCCAGTGCAGAAAAAATATCAATTTGAAAATAATATTTTTAAATTCATGTGGATACTAAGTTTATACAGTCGTCAAAGAAATGAGACATCATTAATAATTTCACAATTCTCAGAATTTTTTAACTAAATTGATGTTCTGTTAAGTTTAAAAATAATTCAATTTTAATACTCTTGTATTAATTAATCAACTTAATACAAAATTATCATTACAAAATGTGGATTTTTTTTAATGCAGAATTAAATAGGTAACAGTTTTAATCAGTCCGTAAAGCCGCCGTAACCTATTGGTCAAGGAAACGGACTCTTGGCCGGCGTGTCATGAGTTTAAGCCTAATACCACTGAAGACCTACCGTGCAGAGGAAGTCGATGTACGTTAAATATGTCGAGGCTCGAACGTTCTCTCTTTAGTTTTGTGGAATTTTGAAAAGGGGGTGCCAACTCAGGTGCCGTCCTCGTCACTTGAGCATGGTTCAAAATTACGAGGTCAGTCGCCATAAGTCCTCGAGTAGCTAAATAGTGCAACTTTAATATTCACTCACTCACTAATTAATCAATCCGTGCTATGAAATTTTATTTGAATTCGATCATTACTTTCAGAAATATCCGGGGACTACCGCAATCTTGGATTAAATATCTATCATTTAAATGTCTACCTATTTCATCATTCCCCACAAAAAATTTTGCTAGTCTGTATACATCTCAACCTATATATATAGTATATATATATATATATATATATGTTGAAGTATTTGCTTAAAGTGCATAAAAGATGGGACATCATTACAATTTTGAGAAATTTAAAGAAAAAAGACATTTGTGAATCAAAAGCATTAATACATTAAACTATAAAATGAAAAATAAATCATAAGCATTGTGCTACAATACAGATACACCGGAAAAAATAACCGAGAATTATTTATCAATTCGTTTATCTTTCCATAAATGAATTGCAAATGTGGTTTAATGTAGCATCGTTAACAAACAAAACATTTTTTTTTTAAGAATAGAACATTTTATTTGTTTTAGGGACCTCCTGGAGAACCCGGAGCGCCTGGAACTCCTGGTCCAGTTGTAAGTAGAACAAACAAACAAAAAAATTTCATTATTATTATATAACTTGATTCTGATTCTCACCTATGATTAATTTTTATTTTTAGGGCCCCATGGGAAAAGATGGACTTTCAGGACCGAAGGTAACGTTACATACTTTTTGAAATGTTGACTGTAGAGACACCCCATCGAATTTTTTTACTTAAAAAAAATCGCTATCGCGATTACTTAAAAAATTATGAGAGGTATGCTAACAGCCCTGAAGAAAAAAGTGAAAAAAGACGATTTAAAAATTGACCGTGAAACATCTATAAACCAATTTACAAATGAACGAAACGAGTTTTTTTTTAATGTTTAAATATTTAAATGTTTTATAATGCAAAAAAGTAGACATGAGCCCATTAATTGCTTTACCTTGTTCAAGGATAATCTCTAAATATAAACCGGGTAGTTATAATTAAAGTTATACTATTAAGAGGCCTGTAGAACCCGTTCTGCATATCGGATGTTGATGAAACTTGGAATATATGCTATATGGACCATGGGGAAAAGGTTTTCTGTAATAAAAACAAAACATTTTTCAAATTTTGATCACTAGGAGGAAATGTGGTGCCCAAAGAAGAACAAAAAATATGTTAGAATCGTTAAAATTTATTCAATTACAAAATATGCCAATATAGGCTCCATTGTCATCAATAACGTGTTGAAAGCGCATTATAGTGTTTTCAATGGTAGCGCGAGCAACTCATGACGGATTTCAGCCACATGGCGTTTTATGCTAGCTTTCAAATCAGATAAAGTCCGAATTCCTCCTCTATATACACGGTCTTTTAGAAATACCCACAACCGGAAATCACAGGGTTTAAGTCGGGTGAACGAGAAGGCCATACATCTGGAAAATATCTGGATATTACACTATTATCACCAAAGTTAACACTAAGCAGTGCTTTGACTTGTTGCGTAATGTGAAGAGTTGCTCCATCTTGTATAAATATAGTGGTTTGCAAACATTGTCGTTCCTGTAAAGCAGGAATGACCTGCTGTTGAAGGAGTTCACTGTACCGTGCATTCATAACAGAGAATCTTTTAGGACCTTGTGGAGGGAAAGTTTCAAAGTAATAATATCCGAAGATAAACTTAGCAGTAAATCGACTCCAAGCAATCAAGTAATCAGAATGCAGTGGTTGTTGATGCAGGACATTGCCGTATATGGGGTAAAGTACTCCATATGCGGCAATTTTGACTATTCACAACTCCATCTAAATTAAAGTGAGCCTCATATGACTATAGAATTTTCAAAGGATACGTGCCGTCCACTTCCATTCTCGCCAAAAATCGTCGAGCAAATTCAAGGCGTGTTTTGTGATCTTGAGGTTCAGCGTTTGCATCACATGGATCTTATATGGATACCATTCTAAAATGTATCGTAGAATTTTTTGTACTGTAGATCACGGAATCTCACACTCGCGTGACATTGATCAACGACATGCTGAAAAATAGATAGAACAGGAGGCTCTTTCAACCTCAGCAGTAGCGACTTCTTTGACAGTTTCAGTCCCAACCTTTTTCCGTCCTCTTCCGGGCAGCATATCCAAATCTCCAGTCTTCAAATTTCATGATCATCTTCCTTAAACCAATCCTCGATATGGTGCCTTTTCGCAGACCCTTTAAACGATGATATTCGCGCAGAGCAGCTAAGTGGTTACTGCCGTTCTGATAAAACAACTTTACCAGTAAAGCTCGGATTTTTTTGTATGGGCATGATTCACGATGACAAACGCACGCTGTATGATTCTCTGTCTATGACTGCAAGTTTATATAGAGGTTTTTCGGATTTGCATAAGGAATATTCGATAAAAACCACCTGTTGGTCAAAATTTGTACTAATTTCTTTTTATTGTAGGAATATTCTCCTTGTGGTCCATATAGCATATATTACAAGTTTCATCACAATCCGATCAGCAGAACAGGTTCCACGCCTTTGAATAGTTTAACTATAATTATAACCACCCGGTACAAGACTTCTTACCAACGGATTTTTGCTTACGTTTATTATACTGTACCGTTACTTTAAACTAGGGGTCTTCAACCCGTGATTCAAGGGCCACGTGTGGCCCGCTAAAGGCATTTTAGTGTCCCCACGTTTGAATTTAAAGCAATTTTTAAAAAAATTGCCTTGTCCGCTTTTTGCGTGAAAGCATTTTTTTTTCTTATTCTTGCTATTTAAAATATATTCCATTTGCATGTTTTAATTCTATTTGAGAAAAAAGTATTCTGAAAACGACAAATGTATAAAAAAATTTCTGTACTTGGCCGGCGGATCTTTATTAACTTATTAATGTGGCCCCCGGACCATTGTGAACTTTTGGAAGCAGCCCTCGGGCATAAAAGGTTGAAAACTCCTACCTTAAACGATACCTTAAATATTTTGATAAAGTCTTGGTAATACTCGAGTAAGATCACAATCTTTTACGGAATTTTTAAATGAAGAGACGATCTCTTAAAGATAAAAGTCGAACATAAATATAACGGATCATCAAGAGCAATCAAATTGAGCTCTTACCACCACCACACACGCTCTATTTGCATTGCTCTCTAAATATCTCGAGTTTATCCCGTAAACTACCAGCATTCCCATTTAAACCGAATTAAGCTAGAAAAAAAAAATATTCTAGCCCTTCCTGACATGATGTTTTCTTTTTCTTCAAATCCTTATGCTTTCAGGGTGAAAAAGGCGATCGTGGTTTCATGGGTTCTCCTGGCCTTCCCGGGCGGCATGGAGACCAGGGTCCTCCGGGACTTCCCGGCCAATCTGGTCTCAGGGGTGTTAAAGTGAGATGGATTCTTTACCATTTGTCTTCATTTCATATGGCTCGCTCTCGCCTTTTTTTTTTTGTTATTTTTTTGTTCTCTTTCTTTTCTTTTGTTAGAGTGCGTGTGTTGTTAACCTTATTTCGTGCCTTCCGAATATTGATTTAGTTTCGTTTGTTATCCAGTCTATGTCTTGATGTATTTTTAGAGAGATTTTTTATACAATTTATCTATTCTACTGTTGCATTCAGATTTATTTTTAGTATTTTATTTTTTATTGTTTTAATCGTTCTTTTTTTTCCTTTGTGGATGTGTTTCGATTATTTTCAATTTTTTTCTCGTTTGCTTTTGTTATTGATATGTGATGTTTCCTTCCATTTTATGAGTTATTTTTTTAGTTAATTTCTATTGAAATTTTTGGTTAAAATTACCTATATATGTTACATTTTTTTAGACTTTTGTTCATTTTTTTAAAAATTTACTATTTGTAATCTGGTTTGTGACTTTTATCATATATTTCATTGAGACATTTTAGTTAAAAAAATTGTACTTAAATGTAAGCAATAAGAACAGTAAAATGACAAGTTTCAAGTATTTTACATAATTGTCGATGTAGGAAAAATGCAATTATTTATTGTTAAATAGACATCTATTACTTTATTAATTATAAATTCGGTCTTAATTTAAATGTTAAAATAAACTTTTAAGGGTGTACAGGCTTTTAGGTTTAACATAGGTGTTTTCATAATAGCAATATAAGTTTAATTTCTTACTTTTCTTTAATGATATATTAAACGATCAAGACCCTTTTGAGAAAGAAAATAAAAAAAGTCAAATATAAAATTTAAATTGTTGAAATTTTTATTACAACCAATGGCACTTATAAAGAATTTCTTTTTGACAAAAATATAAATATAAGTAAAAACAATGCAATATATCATTGAAAAGATTAAACATTTTGGTTACCTTTAAAATGAATCTTGCATTAAATTTAGAAAGTGAGCCATCAACTGAGATTTCTTTAAAAAAAAAATCAAAAGTTTCCAGTAAATTGACTTTTTATAACTTTTATACCTAAAATATTTTGACTTTTTCCCCCCTAGGAAACTTCTTTCAAACTTTTAAAAACCTTTAAAATTAATTAAAAATCCAATTTTCCTTCTTAACTATATAGAGGTTTAAAGAGAGAGAGAGAGAGAGAGAGTTTTTACTGTCGTAACTATTAATCTACTACACAGTTTTTAAGGTATCCGACTACGTTCATGCCCGTGATTTTGCAAAAGGGTACAAACGAATATATTTTTTAAATATTTAATGTCACTTCGATTAGAATACTCGTATAAAATTGTTATAAGAATATTATGACAATAAAAAGTTATTTAAATGCTATATTTTAGCAAAAAATTAACATAGAACTACCTATTTTCAAAACATTCTCTTTCATGACAAATGCTTCTGTAATAATAGTATTTTGCTTATACAGCTAACATTTCTCACGGGAACCTAAACTGGGATTTTTGAAAAATTCACATTATTTTCCAGAGTTAGTACCAATTATAAAATAATAATCAGTGGCTTTTTTTTGTTTTTTGTTAAAATTGTTCCACTCTGATGTATTAAAATATGGATAAATTCACTTCTGAGTTATATATTTCAAAAATCCTATCTTAAGCTCTGTACAGAGTTCTGAGCTTCATATAGCAGCGTTTCTCAAACTGTGGAGTGCTCCCCCCCTTGGGAGGGTGATAACTCTAGAAGGGGGGGGGGATGCAAGCATATAAAAAAGTCGAAAACAAAAAATTACTTTTTAAAAATATTATTAATTTACTGAAAGTAAACAAACAAAATACATTCTGATATAATACACTTATAAATGTATCCGTACTGCACAATATATTCTATAATTAATTTAACAATACTAAGTTAAGAACAAGTTTAATAATTACCAGTGACCCCATGGTGTTGTCATATATAAAATTATATACAAAAATTAACACTCATCTTGATAATTAGTTCCTTAACGGCCGATTAAAAGTTACGCGATTCGATACCCAATTCCAAACGTTTACCACGTAGGGCGATGATGTGTTGGGAGGGGGAATAAAGGATCAAATAATCTGAAATAAGTAAGTCCATCGCAAACATTGTCAAGGTCCTTGTATTGCATTCCACAGTCTTCAGAATAATTTTATGGATAGCAGTGGACAGAAAAGATCGTACTTCGGAAAGACGTGTATATACGTCCGGGGGAAATTAATGTTTTGGCTGAGTGAGACGTTTTTATACGCTGGTGACACTTAAGAGATTAAAGTCATATCGCGTAGTTTTAGTGTCAAAGTATAGTATTATTAAATTCAATACAGGGTTATTGTATGAGGGGGGGGGGCTCGAGGAAAATTATGACTGAATATTGGGTCGCGAATATTGAAACTTTGAGAAGCACTGTCATATAGGCAAAATATTATTATTATAGAAGCATTTTTCATAAGAGGAAAATGTTTTGAAAATAAGTAATTCTATGTTCATTTTTTTGCCTAAGAATTGAATTTAAATATTTTTTTTACTGTAATAATATTTTTAAAGCAGTTTTATTCGTGTATTCTAATCTAAGTGACACTAAATATGAGAAAAATATTTGTATAAAAAATCACTGGGCCGAACGTAGTTGAATACCTTAAAACAATTACCGTTTTTATTCAAATCCAAGCCGCACCCCAAATTTTCAAAATGTTTTTGTGAAAAAATAAAAAATAGTGCAAAATGGTTTATCGATATTATATATTTACTTAATTAAGAAAGTTTAAAAGGAGTACTAAGAAGAAGTGAATAATTATTTCTTACCTGTATTAAAAGATTTTAAATATATACATGAACCTGTAATTGTTCTAACCGCCAGTACTCTGTTCAGCTTCCACTATCCAATGCATTTTTCCGTCCTCGATTCTAAACCGCATACGATTTTCAGTAGCACTAAAGATTGCAAAAATAGTGCAGCTTAGATTCGAATAAACTTGGTAAGTTTTTTTAATTTTCTGAAAGTTGATATAAAATAAAAAGCATAAGTTTTAGATTATAAATTTCAAAAATTCAAGCAATCTTTCTTTTAAAGAAATTTTTGATATTTTTTCACGAACAGCTCACCATTAAATAGCTACAATTTTTACATTCGATCGATAGTTTTGATTTGATTTCTTTTTTTCTCATGGTGAAGCATTTCTTCCAAGACAGACATCATCCATGTTCTTTTCTTTTATTGAATTTTGCTGTTTTAGGGAAATCCCGGGAAGAACGGAACAGATGGCAGCAAAGGACCTCCAGTAAGTGTTCCAGAATCCTTTTAGTGCATCTTCCTGTTTCTGCCATTTTATTTTTCATTTGAGTTGTCCCCTTTTCTTATTCTTTCTTCTCGTACTTTTTGTTCGACGAATAGTTTCTTTGACATTTTTTTTTTACCCCGATGACTTTTTATTACTATTTGATTTTCTTCTCAACCCCAACCCCCTCCTACACATTTTAGTCACTTCTTAGAAAATTTGATTTAGATATTCCGTGAAGATTCTGATAATGCTATGTTTATATTGTATCGAACATTATCTTGTTTTGAGTGGATTTGTGTTTTTGTGAGTTTTGGATGCAGTACATAAATGATCGTAGTTCGATTTTTTTTGCGTGTATTAACTGGGGATTTTTTCCCCTTTTCCGTAAAAAGGATAAAGCAGATTTTTAAATCTTTCTGAATAATGACATTTGTCGTCATAACAAAACTTGGGAAACTTTAATATTTTCGTGGAATTGCACGAAAAAATACTAAGCGTTACGATAAAAATGTGTTTTTCTCCAGAAGTTTTTCTTTTTTCTTCTTATTTATTATACAATTTAAGTCCTTTTTAAAGCATTTTTTGTTTGTAGAATTCATTGAATAAAACATTTAATTTTCTTGTTCAAATACTTTGAGAAAAAAATTAAGTTTACTTCTTGTTGCACCTGATTTTAATCATACATTATAAGCAGTTTACCATTAATTTTGCTCCTGTATATTCTTGAAATGTATGTATAATTGGTTTAAAATTCATCTAATTCTTCATGCTTATAAAATTCAAAAAGCGTGACTGAATTTTCTAACCAGTCTGCAAAGCCTCACCAATTTATGGATAGACTTTCATTCAATAATTGTTATTAAATACGCCAACAAACATCTTTTTTCCCTGTATAATGTCACGCGTTGGTTCTTTTAAGTTGGTGTAAGCCCCAATCGACAGTTTTTCAAGACAGGAAATTTTAGAAAGGTAGATATAAATTAATTAATCAAAATAGTTGCAATTAATACCTATAATCTTGATTTTTTTTCTTTTCTATTTTGTGGTTAATTTTTACTGATAGCTCGCATTAGCACGCTAAAAATGGATTTGTGACGATGAAAAAGGGATTACATCATCCCCAGATATTTTACTGGAGGTTTTACATTGTTTCTCAGCTTGTCATCTGGGATAGAAGTTATTGGTCGCCCTCCTCTTATTCTTTTCTGCCTATAGCATATTCCGTGCTCTAAAAACACTTATTTTTTCGTTAAATTACACTAGCTTCGCATGCTTCTATACTGACTGTCGATATATTTCAGTACGTAATACAAAATTTATCATACTTCAATTGTCTAGCACGTTTCTGTCAACGTCTTTACCTTCTTACCGCCATACTACTAGCTCTTCGAAGGCTGTGATCGGTTCAGTTGTCTAGACAGGGAATTTAGTTCAGAAGGGAAATTTGTGCATCTGTCTCATGCTCTTGGTACAGCTCTCCTTTTCAAAACACCTTCGTACATTTAACGGATATCATGTCTTATATTTTCAAATGACAGTCTTCGACGGATTCCAGATGCCGAATAGTTCAGAGATTATGATTACGATATTCATGACATGTGAAGTCCAAATCTAGTCGTAGTTCTATTAAATATCAACATGTGGAACGAGACTGCCACTGTGCATACTAAATGAAGATAGGACAGTGAGCTAGCTACCAGCGCAGGTGTCATCGTCGTCACTTCACGTATTTAAGAATTACACTGCATATTGTTTGTGTTGTGCTGATTTTTAGTTGTGCTATATTAAAGAACTGGATACACATTCAATAGACAAACAAAACAAAAAGTAAAATCCTCACAAGATTCTTAATTTGGCGCTTAGATTTAGCTGGAATTAATTTATTTATGCAATCGTAATACTCTGTTTAATTAACCTGCAGCGGCACCTTCTTCTGCAAGTCCCTGAGAACAAAGGAAAGGAATACAAGCTGTTAATGACTCACCCGAATAGAGATTCATTTCGTCTTAGTCGTCTAAGGCATGCACGGTGTAGCTGCGGACCGGTAGATAGGAGGATCAAATAAATACCCCTGTAAAGATCAACACCTTGTCACCGAAAACCCATTCCCTGCCAGGCAAATTTAGAGCTTCTTGTTCTGGGTGCCAAGGTTTTATTTTAAAGAAAACATGAAGTTTTACACAATATGATAATATTAAGTTATTGATATAATATTGTAATGACATGTACAGTAATTTTTATTGAAAAAAAAAAAGATAATGATTCTCAAGATAATGCAAGCAGGGTTAGAGAATGGAAGTCAAAAATAAAGATTTAGAGTTTTGTGATGTATTAATTATGCTTTATTTGAATGTATACACTCAAGAGCCAAAATATTATAACCACCTCTCAATAACGAGTTGACCTACCTTTAGCGCGCAACACAACTTCAACCCGCCTTGGCATGGATGTCACAAGTCCTTGGTAGATGGCCGGAGACAGATTGTACCAGATGTTTAAGCAACGGTCACGCAAATCCGAGATATTGCGAATTGGTGGTCTTTGAACTCTGAGCTGCAGTCCCATGACATCCCAAATGTGTTCTATCGGATTGAGATCCGGTGAGTTAGGCAGCCAGGACATTAACTGGAATTCAGCATCATGTTCCTGGAACCACTCCAACACAATTTTAGCCTTATGACACGGGGCGTTGTCCTGTTGGAACATTCCAGCTGAAAACACAGAGACCATGTAAGGGTGCAACTGGTCCGCAATGATGTTCAGATACCCTGTAGCATTCATGGTCTGCTCTACCACAACCACGGGTCCCAGAGACGCCCAAGAGAACGTCCCCCAAAGCATAATACCGCCACCATCGGCCTGTGTATGACCTACTATACATTGAGGGAGCAACTGTTCGCCTGGAAGAAGGCGTATCCTGACACGGCCATCGGCGTGATGAATGACAAACTGTGATTCATCTGACCAGTCAACTCTCTCCCAATGATCCAAGGACCAGTCGCGATGTTCCCGGGCCCAACGAAGGCGCAGTTGGCGATGACGCTTGGTCAGCAAAGGCACACGAGTGGAACGTTTGCTGCGTAGCCCCATATCCAACAGTGTCCGCTGAACAGTGTACTCAGATACTAATCTACTTGGCCCTGCATTGTATTGGGCTGTCATCTGAGCCACTGTCTTGCTCCGGTTTTGCTTCACCATGCGAGACAGTCTCCGACGACCTTTTTCTTTGATAGCGTGTGGACGTACAACTCCATGTCATCCACTGCTGGTTTCACCGCCCCCCATTCATCCATTTTGCATAAGAACTAACAACTGTAGATCACGGACAACCCACGAGTCGTGCAGTTTCGGAAATACTTGTTCCGAGCCTTCGAGTCATTACAATCTGCCCTCTATCAAAGTCGCTTAGATCCGCAGCCTTTCCCATCACACTCAGAAGTAAGTAAAGGAATGATTCTTCAGACTCGAGCAGCAGTTAAATACCACTTCCACCTGATCACGTGCCTTCCACGTCATCCTTGTGAGTTCATTGCAAAATGTAGGTGTGGTCATAATGTTTTGGCTCTTGAGTGTAATTATTATGTTATAATCTAATCGTTATTAAGTTATAATTTTAATAACTTTTGCACTGTATAAATTTTTGTGTATTCATCCTTTCTAATAATTCCTAACTCAATTGGAGATATGTAATCAATATAAAATTGCAGCACACACTACGAGATATCTCGTAGTTGGCAGTGAATGGATTAAAAAGCAATTACCTAGACTTTTAAGAATCACGCCATTTATGATATACTCTATTTTCCCTGACGCATATACTTGCAGCATTTTGCAATCCGAGTTAATAGATTTTAAAATATTCATATACTGAGAAATCTAAGGATATAATTTAGATAATCGCCAACAAAAATTTGCTAGTCAAATAAACTTTGCCTTTCTCATTATGATATGCGGAACAACATACTTTATTTTCTTTTTCTGCTGAGTAAGTCGAAATGTATTACAGGTTTTATTTCGAGCAGACATATTTTTTAAACATCAAGAAATTGGGAAATGACATTTTGGTTCCAAAAGTCTATCTTGATCATTTGAATTCCACTACAATATTCAACCTTTAACTGAAAGTGAATTTTCAATCTAATGCATGCTGTCAAAATAGATTTTTAGTTGTATCTTCTTTTCGATGAAAACGCTCTGGACGTTTATGTGCCGGCTACGAAGATTTTAGATTCGCCATTCCGATTTTCTTCCATTTATATTTTTTTCCTGGAAGGAAACTTTTGCATTCGCATAGGGAGAATGTAATCTGTTTGGATAGTTTCTTTTTCCTTACCGCTATTTGAAATGTTTGTTATCCATTTCCGAATCATGTTATATATAAAATACATACAGTTTTATTTATTTAAGAATTTAAAATAAGCACAATAAATACTATCACTCGTGCTGCACGTCTTTATTGTAACATATCTACAGATGTATTTGAAATTTTGCATCTCATTTGCAAATGTTTAAAAAGCTGCAACCAGAATTCTGTTAAATGTAAAGCGCAATTTATTTATTTTAGTGGCATTAAATTCCACCATTCAATAAGGATTAATTAAGAAAAAACTTGTGAGCGCGAGCTATTTGGAGCCGCTCCTTCATCGTCTTGCCTACCTAAGGGTGTGGAGGGAAACAAAGCATCAACAGAAACTTCCATAATGACTGTTATTTTATTATTTTTCAAACACACTAATCAACCACAAGTCAAACTACAAGAGGAGACCTTAGGAGTGATATATAAAGAGAGCAATTTATTCTAAGTGAACAACTCTAAGTAAACAAGCGCAAGCAATCTGTTTAATTCAATCTATCTTAGATTCTTAAACCTTAATCTATTGATTTATTATAGTGAAAAACTCCTTCCTGAACTCACGTTGTAAAAATGAAATAAATCTCACTTATTTATTACCGCAATAGCTCTCCTGCTCCTTCTATCTTATATTTACAAAACCTTCACTTTAATATAGTCAAACTAATTTAAATATCAAGGTTTCTTCTTGAGAGATAGCTGGGAATTAACGCGAAAGCTAGCCCCAAAGTTTCCCCAAGAGGATTAGTGAAATGGTCGCTTATAGATCCGTCACAAACTAGTTTTCTTAATCACAGTATATTTCAACGTGGTTACGTGCACCTAAACTTTAAAAATGCATTTTTTAGTTTTCAGGAGTATTCACCGCATAACGTCCACCCCTTTCCCCCCTGAAGTGTAGCGTCGTCCTTTAGATGACTGTTTGTTGCCCCTCTTTTCTTCTCTCATGCCCTGAGGCGCAAAGTCGCGCCACATGGCTTTCACTTCAAGGCGAACAAAAGTTGGGACGCACCTGTTTCTACGGCTGTCCATTTTGCCCTTCCCTCTAACATGTGGTCGTGCTACTCATGCATGGAGTGGAGTGTCGACTATTGTGTGGTAGAAATGTCAAGTATTGTTTTCTCAGTGTCGAAGGGAGAGGTGATTTATTGTCTTTCATATGGTTTTCGATAGATGGCGAGAAGAGGATCTCAGTTCAGACTTTTTCCCGGAAGAGCCAACGGGTGGTTGGGACCAAAACTGAGGGTTCCGGGTGCAGA
Source organism: Trichonephila clavata (assembly GCA_019973975.1). NCBI lineage: Eukaryota > Metazoa > Arthropoda > Arachnida > Araneae > Nephilidae > Trichonephila > Trichonephila clavata. Next base: position 169,613 of record BMAO01031902.1, on the reverse strand, counting down.
CGTGTTCCTACAAATCAGAAATTGTAGGGGGCGTGACAGAGGCCCACGCAGGAGGATAATGGAAGATGACCTAGAGATAAATTATTAGCTAAGAGCGATAAATGTGAAAGGCTGCTAGGCAGCTGAAAGATCAGCTATCGGATATCCGCGAGTTTGGCTGTTAGAGGTTAACTCTGTGAGAAGAAAATCAGCAAAATGGCCTACGAGGTGGAGAAATGCGTGGACATTACGATATTGTTGAATACCCTTGAGAAATAGCCCAGCGGTTAACGGTACAAGTAGCTGATAGCTGTGGACATTACGATATCCAGTTGAAAGCCCGCGAGAAAAAGCCCAACGGTATACATGTAGCTGATAGCTAGAGGTGTACATTTTCGTACCATAATGTAGGTGTCAATTTCTACTACAAGTTTGTAAATAAAAAAGTGATTTTACTTTAGCTGCGTGATGCCTCTCGCTACCCGGAAATTAAGTAAACTGGGGTTCATGACGTCACAGAAGAAACCTGACAAATACACTTGCAATGCTCTCATCTTCTGACATAAACAGTTCACTTGAAAACAACCGATGCCGAATTCTAATTTCCCGAAATATATTTTTATTCATAAGCACGAAAAGAAGGGGTGGATGTACAAATACAGTGTAAAATTGTGAATAAGAAATGTTTCGCGAAATTGTCTTAGTGTTATGAAAATTCCAGAAATTCTCAGTTTGGGGCATGTTAAAATTTCATCTTAAAGGTAATGCAAAGAACTTGCTAAAGAGTGCAACACAGACGTGGCCAGTTATTCCAGGTGGATGAACGACATATAGTTCAGCCTTTAGATGTGTGTATCGCACACAATAAACCATTCACAAATCAAATTTATTTCGATTCTGGAACATGTGGATTTTAAAAAGGGAAAGAAACTTGCTGAAAGAGGCCTAATGCATAGGTAGAAATCTTATTTTTATATTCTTGTCTTTTTTTTAAGCTATTATTTTCATACCCGGCGTATAACGCATGCCCATAAATTTAGATCTTACTTTTTCTGTTAAAAGTACGCTTTATATGCTGGATTATACGGTAATTCAAAATCTTCTCTAGATATTTTTCCTCGTTGAACTCACAGATCGAAGAACATTAATAGGTATCCGATTGTGCACGATAAAAATGACATGTGATACATCATACTGATTTTTAGGCTTTTTTTTACTAAGATTTAAGAACGGGGTAAAATTCGGAGTGTTTTAATTAAAGATTATCTGAAAATAGATTCAGCGAAAACTTTTTGATATTTAATGGGGTTTTTTTTGTTCATTATTCAAAAAAATACTGACTATTCTAAAACAAATGGTTTGATTATTATGATTCTATGCTTCTTCATTTTTTGGGTCTTGTTACGAGATGAGTTACAACTCATTGTCTGGAATATTTTCCTTGGCTCCTTCTGCCTCGTTTAGGATTCTGCTTATCATAGCGAGAGAGAGAGAATACTTTTCATAGTTTTTTATCACGATTAAATGACAAGGAACTGGAACTTAGAGAGTAATTAGAATTATATCAATGTGAGAACTTTCAGTCAGAATAATTTTAGTTGTGACTGAACAGTCGTAAGAAATTTTTCCGGTTGAAATTATGATGCCCGAACTATCTACCTTCGAGTTATCAATTAGTTACGTTCTTACTACGTAACTGTGGCCCTTCAATCAGTAGTTCCTGTAATATATTTATGTTTTGTGAAGAATTAATTGAAGCAATAAATATATTATCGTTCTTTCAACGCAATTCATGAGCAAGTCATTTTTTTGTGTGTTATTTTTTGTTTTGTTTCACAATAAAAAGTTTTCTAATCTGTGTTAATTTTTTAAAAGAATTATCTATCACTGAGTAGCAGTACGTACGCTAATTTTATAGACACTCCATCAACTATTTTTTTCTTGGTGTTTTGGAATCTCATCTAAGGAGATTATCTATTTTTTTTCAGTTAGGGAAAGAATTAAGCTCGAGTTGGAAAAATTAATAAGCAGTCTACTGATAAGGACGAATATAAATCTTATCTTTCAGTATTTTTTTTCTAGGGTGAGAAAGGAGAAAAGGGTGAAAGAGGACTTACCACGACGTTGGACGGAAACGCTTTTCCCACTGGATTCATCGAAGGCCCACCAGGACCTCCTGGACCACCTGGTCCAGCCGGACCTCCAGGAAGAAAGGTATTGTCTTTGAAAAAAAAATATTTTATTTTGTGTCATATCGAGACGCGTATATGCTTTTAAACTTATTTTGAGAAAGTAAAATATAAAGTTTAATGATCCAATTAATCTTAAATTTAAATGACTGTCATACGAGGAAAAAATTTATTGTTAATGTTGTTTGGAGTGCATTTAATTTTAAGGGAATGGTTTATAAAAATGATATTTCTTAGATGAACAAAAATCGGTAACAAATCTTTCAAATGCCTTTTTCTTATACTTTTTATTACAGTACCTGAATATAGATAGTTAGAATGGGGGGAAAAGGCATGTAAAATTCTATCTAGAGATAAATATAATTAGAATAATTTTCAAGGGTTAATTTTCAAAATTTTCTACTTTTTCTTCCAGGTTATTTCAGACCGAAAATAAATGGTTGATTATGCGCGTGCAAAGTTAAATTTACGAGTCATTTCTCGTAACTTCCTTGGCATCTTATAATAAAAATTGTAAAGACTAATGTTTTATACACCTACTTAATACTTCAATTCTTTTAATTGAGAAGTCAAGAAATATAACATTTCGAAGACTTATTATTTCGGATTGACATATTAACTGGTATAGTACTATTTATGTTTAGATCCGAAACGCCAACCGACTATGTGCAGGAAATTAGATTTGTTAAAATTTGTCTCTTAAAGAAGAAATTTGAATTTTTAATTCTTATAAGTGATATATTATTGAAGTAAAAAAGGTTTACATTCCATTTAATGAATATGGTATAAAAATATCGCCTGAATGGTGAATTAATTGTTCGACTTTTGCTATTATAATTATTATGAAGAATGTACAAAAATACAATATTGGATGAAGTGATCGAGGAATATGATTCTTATCTTTCTCTATATTCACAATGCTAGATGCATATAAAGAGATTGTGGGAAGCATAAAACAGATAAATTTGACTAACATTTTTAAATGTAATCGTGGCATTTTAACAAGTAATATTTCAAATTTTAAACATACAAATATTATGTATGCATATGCTTTCGAATTTTAATAAGAATATAAGGGGCACCTTCTTTTTCATCTTCGCGTGTGTGTGTGTTAAAGATTTAAATACTTACTAATTACTACATCTGGTGCTTAAAACTTTACAATTATAATAAAGTAGTTATAGTACTACAATTTTAAATAAATCAATATCTTTTCATGATTCCATTCGGAATTTATTTTCCAAGATGAAGTTCAATAGCATTGGATCTAAAATAAACACGTTTTACAAAACATATTTTGAAAGCTGTAGGTGACTGACCTGGAAGTTATCAGTCAGCATAAGATAAATTGCTCTGAAATACATATTTGTAATAATATGATTCTAAAAGGAAAGAATACCGCGCATTAAGTTTGCAGTCAATATTTTTTACATTTTTAACGTTTCTTTTATAGCCATTTAGCGTTGTCATTGAAAGAAAAATTAAATGCATTCATTGTGCTTAAAAATGAATTATAAAATTCAGATAACAAATCTATTTTTAGTATACAGGTTTGGACGCATACGAACATATATAGGTTTTTGAGGGCTTGCCTCTTAATGTGGGCTCCTTAAAATGTTTCATTATTACCTATTTTACACCTATTTGAAAATCCTACGCCACAATCCTCACATTCTATTTTACAGCATTAGTGACGTAAACAGATCATTAATACATTGATCAAGAAATTATCTAAAACTGTACCTGATTTTGTAAACTGCTTTTTAATTTCTTAAATAACCAAAGATTTTTATAAATTATTTGTGCCTTATTTATTTTTATAAATTATTATTTCTTTGTTATATTATAAATAAACTTTGTTATTTTATTTACTTATCCAAAATAAAAGTAATAGCAATTTTATTTCATCATCCTCTCAGTGCGATTAATTATTTTAATATGATTTATTGATGTGTATTTAATTGATTAATTAAAAGTATTGTATTGTTAATTATGATTACTCACATAGCACTCAAATTTACTACATTATAATGCATATTTGTACGATTATACTGCACGTTAATTTTGTCATATTGTTATAAAAATAGAATTCTCTCAAAAATTTTAATCGAAATTATTTTGAATATTTTTTTTTCATTTAAAAATCTTTCTCAGTTAATATGATAATTATATCAATTAATGCAAATTATTTTGGTTTTAATGTATTTTACGTAATTTTATTACATTTATTAATTACATAATAACTAGTTAATAATTAAGTTTTGTTATATTGTGCTGTTTTAATAAGAAGTAGTTTTTTATAATTATTATTGTACATAATCATCCTTTTAATTATTCTATCCAATACATTTTTCTAATATTTTTTCTTAGAAAAATATTGAAAAAATCGTTTCCATCATTTCTTGTTAAAACAAAATCGACGTATCATTTGGGTATAAGTAAGAAAACGTACATTTTATACATCTAACTCCCTTGGCTACGCCACTGCCTGCGGGCCATGCATGTAAACACCCTATTTGGTTACGTCATTGCCCCAGTGAGGAGTGCCTAAATGTGCTCAGACGATTATTTAAATCGTCTGATGATGAGCTGCGTCACTTCTCTTCGTCGGTGTGGATGCTTTTTGAATGGGATGATGACGTTTGGTTCTCTGTGTTTTTCATTCCAGGGCGACACCGGAAGTCAGGGTCCCCCCGGAGAGCACGGGGAGAAAGGGGACATGGGGGAGAGGGGCCGACGAGGAAAGAAAGTACGCTACATTTACAATGCCTCTTTACTTTGTTGTCATGTGCGCTTCCTCTCTATTTCCATATGCTCTCTCTCTGCTCGTTGAGTCTATTTAGGGAATCTCTCGTAGTAACTCTCTGTCTCATCCTGTTTTTCCCCTACAGAGTATGACTTGTGCTTTCATGGAATGACGCTCGTGAACATTGGCAGTTGTGATGTCCATTTTATCTGTTCTTGAAGTGACCAGATGTACCATATTCGAATTGGGGGGGGGGGGGTGAGAAAAGTAAATAAAAAAGGAACGCTGTGAATGTGTATGAGTGTCAAAATTTATTTTCCTATTTGTATTGGGTTCACCTTTGCGTGAGTTTAGTAACATTAAAGATGAAAAGCGAAATTTGTATTCTTTATCCTTATTTACGTCTTTTATCTCGTTTGAACTCATCGATGGACTAAATTCATGACGGTCACATGATAGGTGCAATCAAGTGTTCTCCATTTATTTCAAAACTGACATTAGACTTGGGATTGTCATTTTACTTGTAAAATTTAGATAGATTTCAAATATCATAGTTGGGTACAGATGTTCAAGTATTAAAATTCTACTCATAAAGTTTTTTAATATTAAAAAAAAGCTTGTATTATGCGTGTATTTTCAAATCAATGGCATTTTGTTCACCTGTGTGCTTTGACAATACCGTATTTACTCGATTTTAAGGCGCTCCCCTAATTCTCAATAAGTTTTGGTGAAAAATGAAAAATAGTGTAGAATGGTTTATCGAAACTAAAATAAACTCAAGATGTGAACTAATAAGAAGTAAAGAGTTATTCATTTTACCCGCATAAAAAACTTTTAATTACATACATAAACCTGTAATTGCTCTAATTGCCCCGTCCACCGAATTTTTCTTCTTCAATTCTAAGCCGCACCCTATTTTCAGTAGCATTAACATTGGGGGGGGGGAGTGCGGCTTAGATTCTAGTAAATACGGTTTGTATTTTTTAAAAGGAAATTTATGTAAAAAAAGAAAACTGGCAAAACAACAAAATGCATAAATGTATTGTCTGGAAATGCGTTAATACACTTATGACGCGTCTATGACGTCAAATGAATTTATTAAATGATTGGTTAGATACACGTAACTGAAGTTTATCATATGATTTTTACGTCGCATGAATTAAGCTCATTGCTAGAAAACGCGCTATCAGCAGTTTTTTACAATATAATACTACTATACCTTAACATACAAAAATGACTGGTAAATAATGAATTTTTAATTCAATGAAATATTAATAACAATTTTTCGTTAAAAATGATAATCGTTCAGGAAAAAATTATTCTCATTATATAGAAACGGTTATTTATTTTTTTAAATATTGTCATAAATATTACTATTATCGATATGAATAAAAACATTTAACTGCTTTGCACTATTTGTGCATATTTATCTGCAGGCACGCGTTTAAATAAATTGCTATTATCATTTAAAATATTTTATCTTTTAATGATTACCTGTTTTTCGTTTTGATGTTGAGAATTAAAAAGTTTAATTCAAGGCTATTTGGCTGACTTGGAACATGTGGTCACAACCCTTTTCTTGTAACAGCATGATAATAATTGTGATATGAAATTATTTATTCTTTTTTACATTTTGTACTATAATAGTCACCATTATATTTATTATTTTAGACAAAACACAAAAGAATTAAAATAATTTTTTTTTTTTAAATAAAACATTTCGAGTTGACCGACAATCTCCTCAGCGGTAAGCTTTATGGCAGTGTGGGTGAAACTATAAAATGACAAAGGAAAACAGCCATAAATTCAAGTGCAAAAACCTTATATAGCAGCTTTAAAATTAGCATGATACAAAAGAATGGGCCGGATATATTCCTGTAAGCAGATTAAAGGCACTGTAAAAATTTATTTCAAAGAAGTGTTTTATCTTTTATGGACACTTTGTAATGAGAGAATGGGCACTTATTTCTTTTTTTTTTAAAAAGAAAAGATAAAAAAGATCGATGGTAAATCGAATTAAAAGTCTTTGTGATTTACAAAGATAAAAAATATTGGAATCATTTAGAATTTATAGTATACAGCCATTTATATATATATATATATATATACACAGTCTAAGCATTCCATATCCTAGTCTTTTTAAGTAAAATATATTTCGAAGTATGGTAAAAAAAAGTGGCATTAGTTCATTTTGTTTCCATTTTTCTGTCAAGATATGCGATGGATTGAAATCTTTCTGTAATATTTTTCGTTCAATACGAAATTTGAAAATAAAGAAAGTAAATATTTTAAAGTATATACCCTATGTTTTAAATTATATCTTGTAAGTAAAAGTAAATGATTTCTTGAAGGATATTTGATTGATTAATAATTTAGGTGAACTACTCAACTCATTTCTGGTAAAATGATTGTTTGTTATGAACTATATTTAGGTGATGAAACTCACACCTGAATTGGTACTTAACTCTCTAAATATCCAAAAGATCTAAAATTTTTTTGGCTTTAATTGGATTTAACAATTTGCCATTTCTATGTGTATTCTGTATTCAAGACTCAAACTCACAAATCACTTGAAGACTCTAACTCAAGTACCAATTTCAAGTTATTCACATGCACTAGAAGTAGTCGTACAATAATTTCTAAACTATTGTATAAAATAAACTAGTATAAATTTTTATATATAGTCGGACCCCAATTTATCGAACCTCCTTTTAACGAATTTTTCGTTTTCCCCGATTAAAAAGAAGGCAAAAAACCTCTATTAATGAATAATAAACCCCGAATTAACAAATTATTTCAACGACCAATCCGGAACAGACTTTTCTTGAAGGAACTTTTCTTGTACACAGTAAATAAACTCTATGGGGGCAGATAAGTCATAAGTGTAACTTATCGCATGAGTTTTGAATAGGACATGAAATTCTTTTCTGAAAATCCTAACCAAACTGTTACATTTTCTAATGCTTTGCATTGTTTGGAAACTATGAAAATATTCCTCATGCAGCAGGATGTTAAAGACCCAATTATTTCTTCTCTGCATAAAATCGAAAAAGAACTCATTCGAGTCAGGAATTAAAAAGATTGCCAAACATCTATAAGTCAGTATTTAAAAATTTCTGATTAACTGGTGCGCGTAATATTTTATAACTATGGATATTTTTTGTGTAGTTTCTTGTTATAAAATTTCCAAAAGGTAAAAAAATGTATTTTTTTGGACCCCAGTATTACGAACAGAATGCTCGGCGGTCTTGATGAATTCGTTAAATCGGGGACCAACTGTAATTCGAATAGTTCTCAATTCATTCCCATTAATGTGAATGAGTATAATTCTATATAGAATTCTCAGACAATAAATATTTTTTAAATGATTTAACCTGCGTAACATCGTATAACATATGTCCAGTAGCGCACACAAAATTTTTTCAAGGGGGAGTCCGTGGTCGAAATTCCCTGACTCGTATCATAACTCAAGACAACACCAATTAATTCTTCAGATTTTTTCGATTTTTTTTAACAGAAAACGGTACAAAATAAATTATTGAATTAATAATTCGCATTAATTAATAAAATAAATTGTTAATTACAAGTACTTAAATTAAATTTTACGATATATATATACACTCATGTCCATAAATTAAGGATAATGAAGTTCAGGCAAAGAAAGAGACAGAAGCAAAACAAATTTGACTTTTTGTAAAGCCTATTTATTAAACAAAAGGTAAAGAGTAAAAAAGATGCTTATGTATAGCAAAAAAGATGCTATACATAATTAATAAAAATTGCGATTTTTACTCCCTGGAGCAAATTTCAAAAAATGCTATACATAATTAATAAAAATTGCGATTTTTACTCCCTGGAGCAAATTTCAAAAAAGAACCTATTTACAAAAAACAGTATAACATGGTTAGCATGATGGTTAATATGGAGTATGCCTCCCGGGCGATACAATACAGGCCTTACAACGCCTACGCATGCTGAGTATCAAATTATCAATCTGATCTTGGGGAATATTACACCACTCATCAAGCAATGCCCTCCGAAGTTCCGGTAGACAGGTGGGAGGCGGTTGACGGGCTGCAATTCGTCGGCCAAGCATATCCCACACATGCTCTATTGGATTCAAGTGCGGTGAGTATGCTGGCCAATCCATACGGGTGATATCCTCCGATTGAAGGCATTCGTCTACAATGTTTGCACGGTGAGGACGGGCGTTGTCATCCATAAACAGAAATTCAGCACCCATGGAGCCCCGAAACAAACATACATGTTGTTCCAGAATGACATCCCGATAGATGTGGCCTGTCATCGTTACACTCTGAACATGCAAGTCAGTTCTGGAACCAAGAATAATTCCTCCCCAAACGAGCCATCCTGCACCACCGTAACGGTGTCGTTCAATGGTGTTCTCTTGGTGGTAACGGGTACCTGGCGCTCTCCATATGAAAGTCCGGCGAGAATCAGACTGCAAACTAAACCTGGACTCGTCGCAAAACATCACACAAGACCACTGTTGGGGTGTCCTCAATGCATGCTCTCTACTCCAGGTTAATCGTAGGTGTCAGTGAGTTGCGGTAAGGGGAACACATCTGACAGGCCTACGAGCATATAGACCAATGTGCCCTAAGCGTTTGTACACGATCTGCCTTGAAACTGTCGTACCGGTAGCTGAAGAGAACTGACGAGACAGGTGTGATGCTGTGCTCCGTTTGTTTCTTTTGGCAATAACTGCCAAATACCGGTCCTCATTCGCCGTTGTAACTCGGGGGCGACCTGTGCTGTAACATCTACTCACATTACCATCATCTTGGAATCGTTGTCAAAGCCTGGAGATGACACTCTGGGCGATTCCAAGTTCCTCGGATACTTCCAGCTGGGTACGTCCACATTCCAGTCGTCCAATAATTCTACCACGTAAAAATCATCCAAATGCTTCCTTTGTGCCATAACTATGTGGTTATTGCACTGAAAGGCTTTTAAAGCGCTTGTGAACAATTTTATTTTTTTACCACCATTCCTTATATACCCCTCTCTTACACTCTCGTCATTGTGACGTACTATCCGTTCCATCTGGTGGTTTCCTGTAATATGCATATTCTTCTTCAAGATTTGTGTGATAATTCTACAGGTGAAATTTTTATTTTAGAGTTCAATTTCTGTGTGATTCTGAATTATCCTTAATTTATGGACATGAGTGGTTACCATCAATCGAAAAAAACTCAAGGTCTTTGGGGGGTGTCCAGACCCCCAGGACACCCCTCTTGTGTGCGCCACTGCATATGTCTTAATGAAAATTTCGTTGTTTAACTTTAGGATTTTTATTTTGTACATAATTTTTAATAGATGAACTGAAAGTTTCGTTAGTTACTAATTTCTGTAGCACTGTGTCTATAGTAACCACCATTGTAGCATGTTAAAAAATATTGACATTTCTGAAACCCAAATAAATTTAAAGCGATACTCTTTTGACTTGGGCTATCATGCGACTTTGTTACAAACAGTTGAAGAACAATTTCACGTTTATAGAACATAATTGTTGCTTCAATTAATGTGACTGAATGGTCATGGTCGCGAACCCGGTGGCCGGCGTTGTCAAATCGGGAATTCTAATTCTAGTGCCACTGAAGACCCGTCGAGTAGAGGAGCTGATGCACATTAAATCTGTCGAGGCTCATAGTCCTTACATTGACGTAAGCGGAAGTTTGCAGAGAAGGGTGCTATCTCGGGTGGCGTTCCTGTCACTTAACCAAGGTAAGAAATTATTAGATCCGTCGCGCCAATAGCGATGATTATAAACGATCAATCAATCGATTCATTGATGTTGTATGACATCATAAATGCAATGCTCATTCTGTTCGATTTTATCACGTTAAATCTTTTAAAATATCTTCGTAGATTATATTAAACCCATACTCATTCTACAAAACATAGGGAACCATGATACACAAACAATGATTCCTTTTGTATCAACTTTGTAGCTACAAATGAAGTCATAGGATGTTGCTCTAAACGGATGAAACTAATTAGTACTTATTACTTGTAAGACTATTTATAAGGCTTCGAGTACTCGATCGATAGCAGACAAGTATAAAATGTTTAAGCTGCATTATCTAAGCAAACTGATTAACTACTGCTAACCGATGGATCAATAAAAATAAGCGCGGCTGCGAGTCTTTTGTTCTTAGATAAATTGCGATTAATTCGCAGATTTTATTCTTATTTAGGAAAACAATAGTTCTAATTTAGGGAACAAGCTTCTGGATGGAAAAGTTTCATTTTTAAATTACGATTATGAATGTTTCGCTCGACAAACAACGCTGCGGTATCGGCATTGAAAACGGAATACAGAAAATTTTTCTAGAAAAATATAATTATTTTATCTTAACAAATAATATTTTTGCATTAAAATGTTCACGAAAATTGTTCTGTGAGGAAATTTCTTTATGAAATTTATTGAGAAATTTTAGACATGTGATCAACGCTCCAATAATAACTTGAATAATAATTTAATGATGTTGCCTTAGATGTTGCAATAGAGTTTTACATATAGGGCATGACTGTATGAGGTCCCATCTTTACCAAATTGGCATCGCCGACTCACCTGATTGTACTCTCTGTGACTGTGTTCCATCTGCCTATGACCGCTGAAAATTTGTACGTGTGCCCAGTACTAATGGCATAGGTGCTATTTTTAGTGCTTGGCATTTCTAAAATAAACATCAAAAATGATTCCTATTATCTTTAATTAATGGTGCACACAAAATTTTTTCAAAGGGGCGTCCATGGTCGAAAGTCCCCTATTCTAGTATATTCACCTGCCGACTGGGTGGCGTAGTTGGTTTGTCGCTGGACTTCTGCACCCAAAGTTGCGGGTCCGACCCCTGCCCAAGTCAGTGGATTTTTATGATTCAGAAAATCGACAATGTCCATGTCGTATGATTATGTGGCATGTAAAAAATTACTTGAAGTGCCCGTTTGACTTGGGTGCTCTCGGCAAAATTAAATTCCTAAGTTCAATTTCGCATCGTCAGAGCTCAGGTGCCTGACGGGGAGGAATCTGGGCGGCAAAATTACTTGCGGTAGTTGGCATCGCCAATACGATGTCGCACTAAAAAGTGATGCCAGTTCCTGGGTCTGCTAAGGTAAAAAATACCAATACGCAGCCCCATTAGGGAAAAAAAGTATATTCACCCCAATACACAGTCAAATATCTTCTTTTGATTTTATCGATTGTCGGAAACAAAAATTAGTAAAAAATAAACTATTGAATAAATAACTAGCATTAATTCCTGAAATAAACAAAAATAACGAACACTTAATTAAATTTTACGTACTAAATACATAGAATAATAATCAATCGAAAAGGCTATGGAGGGGAGGTGCGCCACTAATTTTAATCACTCCTATTCATATAAGATTCGATGAAAACAAAATCAAATAGCTTGTAGAACTGCTTATCACTTGAAATCGAATGTGGACCTTTTAGATTATACTACTGCTTCTCTGTCTGTACAGAAGGACAATTTGTTGGAACTTTAAAGAATCGCAAATACAGAACGGAGTTTTTCACTGCACAGATGAATATTGACTAATTTATCTTACGCCTTATGGCTATAATAACACTGCGAAAATTAAAAAAAGTTTTATGCATATGAATGCATAATTTAAGCAGACCCTAGCTCTGTCTTGACGCAATGCAGTCCCTGTATGCATTCTTACCAAAGGAGCTGCTGGGAATATGCGAAGCGGAAAATTTAGGTGCCTCGTGTGACTTTTGTTATATGTATATATAAAAAACAGTATGTTTGCTATATACCTTACTCCTCTGGTTTTCCTAAATGTTTAGTTTAAACATGGAAAAATGAAACTGGCAAAGAATTCTTTGAAATTGGTTTAAAACTCTATTTGGGCTCACTTAGCATGTCCTCTGTTCGTCATACTTTTAAATCTGTTGTTAGATAAAAATATCAATACAGTAATACCTCGACTTACGCTACCCCGGAGTTACGCGATTTTCAAATCTCGCCCATTCGTCGTTTTTATTCATCATTGAAACTCAGGTGCAACCAGTGCCATAGGTGGATCAAATTGATAATGCAATTGAAGAATTTGTCGATCCTGCCAGGCAAATAAATTTAGAAGAGGATTGTGATGACGTTCAAGAACTGATGGATTCCCAAAATCAGGAGCTGACAATGGATGAGCTCATAGAAATGCATGAGCAAGAGCAAAACATTGAAGAACTTGAGTCTTTAGACCCAGTTGAATTAGAAGATGGAAGAAAGGTTGAGAATTTGACAGAAGGCAGTTTAAGGTGATATGGTACCCTAAAAATCATTAAACTGTCGAAAATTTTTTTATTGGTTTATTTGATACCCCGAATCTTTATAAATATGCCTGCAAAATTTCAAAGCCTTGCCTGCATTTTTCATTAAGTAATGGAGCAATGTTTGATGCTAAACAGCAACTACCACGCCTACATTTCAGATTATCTGCTAGAAAAGAGCCTGATAAAAAATGATTTAATCATTTTTCAATGCGCATCAATGAGATCGACATTATATATGCAGTTATAAATCATTTTAAGAAAGAATTGTGCAATTCATGCAAAAACTTCTAGTTTGTGAATTATTTACTGGGAAGATCAAATGGATTTGGGCAAGATTAAAAAGGTGTGAGTGCTTTTTATGATATTATTATGAATGAAATTAAAACTTCAAAACGGATTCTCCCAAAGCACAAATACTGAATCTCATTTTGATAACTCAGATAATTAAAAATCTAATTCGCAAGAATAGAAAAACTCTCCCATTTTTATATATTTGTTTTTGGTGATATATATATATATATATATCCCATGTGTGCGAGATTCAACACTTTTATTATTAAAGTATTTTAAGATATTTATTTAAGCAAATGCACATATACAGTTCTTAGATTTTGATGTATTTTACCTATAAATTGCTATTTGATTTTGCTTTTATTCGTGTACAATATTTAACATGCGAAGGCTTTTAAAATCATGGAAATAAAAAATAAAGGCATAAACATCTTTTGTACATGTTGTGCATTAGCTCTGAGCATGGAATTAGCTCTCTGAAGAGTGTGTATTTATTTTTTTTAATAATTATTAAGATAAAGTTGTATGAAATATTGATTTTTCATTCGTTTTTTTCTATATATTCATTATGGCAGTATACTGTTTAATTGTTCTACATTTGTGCAATTTTTTATGGTAAGTAGTTTTAAATAAGCTAATTAACATTTCATAAAAGTTTCAGACTATTCGATGAATATTATATCATGCTATTCATGGAATGAAAACTTCAAACTCATATTTCTCCATGTTGAATTTTTGCACATATACTGTTATTCAAAACCCTAAGGCTTTTTTGATAATTGAAATATGAGTTTGAAGTTTTTTATACATGTTCTGAAATGTATGTTTTGTAAAACTGTGCATGGAATTAGCTCTAACATGTTTAGTACTTTTTCTAAAAAATTTCAAAATCAAAATTAATGTTTTGGGGGGAATTTTTGGAAGTTTAACTATAAAAAAATTAATAAAAATTAAAGAGCAGCAGCAGAAAAAACCCCTGCACAGTTTTATGTAGTATACTTTAAGGTACTTGGAAAAAAAAAATTGAAAGAAGAGAGGCATATTTAGAAAAGCCCTAGGGATTTAAAAAATGCTTAAAAAAGCTAAAAAAATTTACATTTTAGAAACATTTTGCAACAAATTAAAAAAAATTTGTATGGAATTATTATTAAATATTAACCTTTATAAAATACAATTAAAACCAAATTTCAAATATTAAAAATAAAAAAAATTGTGAATATGGTACCATATCGCCTTAATTAAAAAAGGGTTACAAATTTTTGAAAATACAGACTCCGACGAAAAGTGTATTTTTTTCAACATAACAAGGTATTAAAAAAATTATTAGCATTCTCTGATGAAATTTTGCGGGGGAAAATTTTTTTTTTGAGTCGGCAGACTAGTTTGTTAGGTTTTATGAAACCTCCTGCATCAAAATAACCTCGATTTGCTAAGATTTTATTAAATATATATATATATTTTCTAAACTGTTATTTTCTTTCGTCTCCGACCCCAATTAAAAATAGTGTACATGAATTTATATGCAGAATTATACCCGCGAATTCGACTTACGCTGTTCTCACTAAATCCCTCCTACCGCGTAAGTTCTGGGTATCACTCTATTGTGCGTTTACCTGCGCGTAATCTTAAGAAACCAATTATGGCATATTTTCTAAAATCTGAAAATGACTAAATGTTAAAACGGTTCCTTTTGACTCCATTAGCTTAAAGAAAACGATAAGAAAAAGTAAATTTGTTTTATATGTTTTTGTTTGAATCGAATGTTTTATTTTCTGCTTAAAATGTATATATTCCATATATTGTCTTCCGCACTGAAATAGAAAACGGATTTTTAACTTCAAGCGTTATAGTGGAAAATTAGATATTTTGAAAGCGTTTATGAATGCTTAACACACACATTAATATTAAATCTGCAGCAATATTCTACCCGAAAAAAGTGGTAAGGATACAGATTTAGCTCTTTATTATCGTAAAGGTACTTTTATAGAAAAAATTGAGGAATTTTTGTCTCACGTTTTTTGTAAAAGGTTATTTGAATTTCTACTAATCGCGAAATAAAATATGTACTCTGAATTCATCTAATTGGTAGCTGTGCTTCAATCAAAATATCGACGACTCTGCATTTACGATACGTTTATGTCGTGATTATTATATTCTATGTGATGTGTAGTAAAATTTCATTTTGTTTCGTTAAAAGGTTTATTTAAAAGTCATCCTAAGTCTGTCGCAACCCTGAGGTCGCCGGTGAAGTTTGGGACACCGAATGAAGACACATTGTTATAAAAATAACTAAGCTTATTGGGTTATAACAATTTACCTTCAAGCAATGAGATAAACCCGAGATAGCAGTCAAATTAAGTGGCTACCCTAAATTCCTAAGACAAATAATTATGCACTTAACTGAGTGTCACCGATGCAACAGCACTCGTCAAGTCTCGGATATTCTGATCTAAAGCTCTTTTTCAAGTACACTAAGGGATTCCGATTGTCACTTCGCAAATCTCACTTTAATAGCAGCCTAACGACTCACTCTAACCCTCGCTTTGCTAGAGCTTAGAGTTTTAGCAAAGAGAGTTGAAAGCTCTCAAATTTACATAAATTCCAGTTCTCAAAAGAAGGCGGTTTCAAACTCAAACAACAGTTAAAGAAGTATTTTCCCTGAGAAGATTAGTAAAAGGGCTCAAATAAGACCCGTCACAAGTCTGTTTGCAAGCATTAGAAAAAATATAACTTGGAAATAGTATTGACATAAATTTACTATATTTATCATTTTTCACAACCGTTATTTAAAGTTTTTTTTTTAAAAAAGAAAGAAAAATGAAAGTACCATACGAACAAGAAATTTCAAATAATGCTTAGTATTTCCCTAGAATATTACAAAAACGAGAGAGAAAATTAGATACCGAAAGAATTTCAGCTTCGATATAAACAAGAAATTTACTCAAAATCTTTTTAAAGAATGCGACTAAAGATACTAAAATAAATAAAGGTAGACTAAAAATAATTTTTTTTATCCTTTATTTCTTATTTCTTTTACAAGTAACTTTCATTCTACAAATGTTGTGAGAACTCATTAGTTGAGCTCATAGTTAAATTTTGTGTTTTTAGTAGCTAACTTTTGTACTAATTAAATGTTCTATATAGTTAGATATGCGATTTTTCTCCGTTATTTTAACATAAAATGAGCACGTGAAAGGAAATGTGGTTAAATACGAAATTTTTAACTATGTTGGAACTATGCCATAAACTTTGAAAAAAAAATTGTCTGTAAGTTTTTTGTTGAATTTTTCTAACTTGATTTTACAACTTTTTAACGAATTCTTGTCACGTATAATTAATTAGTGACTAGTTAAAATGTAACACGTGTAAAGCAATTAATTCTTCGTGTTAAGTATTATTTTGCGCACGTATTCAGTTGAAAACGGCAGTATAACAGAATTAATGTAAAACATATTACATTTTATCCTAATTTTGGTAACTTCATTTGTTTCTTTTGTTTTTCCTTTCTTGTTAAAATTTTTTTTTAAAAAAAGAAAGGATAAAACAGATTTAAAATTTTAAAAAGAAAGAAAAAGAATTGAAAAATTATAAATGCTTTATAAAATACGTTTATAAATATAAAATTCATAAACGTGTATAAAAAAATAAAGAATCAGTATTAATTTATACTTCAAATGTTCCGCATATATTTTATTCATGTATTCTCATAACGTCTTGAAAATGCTACATTATTATTTTTGGCTCAGTTATATGCATATGTTTTATCATGCATTATATTAAGAATAACATTGATATAATATTCGAACACGTAGTTTCAAGAAAATCTGTTTTAAAGATTAATGATAATTCCTTTCCAATGAAACTTTGATACCAAAGTTTTCAAAGAGACTGTTCTTTATTTTTATTTTTAAAAAATTCTAAAAAATAATATTTTAATTTTTAAATTATTATTAATTTATCATAATCATTTACATATATTTTTATAATCGTTTTGGTATTAAATGATACGTTCCTCACATTCAGTTTTCGATGGATTTTTATAATAATTTCTGTAGTTTTTTTTTTTATTTATTTGACTTAAATCAATCTAAGTTTTTGAAGATATAGGATTTTTTTTTCTTTCAAATGGAGCTGTGGATTGGTAATAACCATTGTAGACCTTGTACATTCCCAAAACCTGGTATAATTTTTAGTGGGCCCATACAGGGGGATATCAATTGCCACGATGTAATTTTGTCTCCCAGTTTCCTCTCCAGAGGAGCCATTTGAGCTCTGACGATGTGAAATTGCTCCTGGAGTTTTAATTTTGTTGAGAGCACCCAAGCCAAACAGGCACTCTAGGGATCTTTAATATGCCCTAGTTGTACTTAGGAAATTCTATTAATTCGCCAATGAGTGACTTCATCCTGCATGGTTATTTCATTTTAATTATTGGTCAATTATTAATTTAATAATTAAACCTGAAAATTCATTATTTCTAACCTTTTGTCACAGATATTGTGAACTTTCATTTTCCTTTTTGACTTCGATGCATGTCTGTTGCATGCATTCTAGAATTCAGTGCATGATTTGTTCTGTTAGTAGCTATGCTTCACAAAGTAGCTGACAGTTGTTATGTGTATTGAAATTTTGAATGATATTACTTTGTTATTGTGTAGAAAATAAAGTATTTTTCCTTTATTTTAATTAATATATTTTTATTTGTTGATAAATAATTACTTTTTTATTAATTATACAATTTTAAGTTTTTAATGATGACTATCAACAAGATAGCTTTTTAACTAAAAGCAATGGAAGAAAATCGATGGATTAAGTAACTATGTTGTTAAATGAAATGCATATTAGTTGTAAATTGTTAAAAAAAACTTTTTAACAGAAAGAAAACAGAGAACATTTGTACACTTTATAAGAGGACCCATTTGTACTTCTCCTTTTTGTAATTTAGATTCGAATCTACTTCGAGGAATTATTTACTTTATTTTTTTATTGAAGCATTTAAATGAGAGAAATAATGCACATATATATCTACATTGTTTCTCTGAACAGATATTTTTTATTGTAAAATTTACATTTTTTAAGTTATAATTTTTTCCTTTATTATTTTAATAACTTATATTATTCGGGCGAATTATAGAAAAATAGAATTTCATTTTGATACGTCATTTGGTTTTTAATATTTAAATACTGAATATTAAATAAGATAGAAATGTTTACCATATACATTTATTTATCGAGCATTCCATTAATAGCTAATTAAATCTTGTCTATTATTAATAAAATGTAACAAAAAAAGATGTTAAGTTTGTCTAAGTAATTTTTTTTTATACTTTAATTTTTTTATTTTTAAACGTTCATTTTGAATATTTTTAAAACATATTTTAAGGAACAATTACATATTATTTTGCTTTTGATAAATAAAAGTATATAATAAGAGGAGATTTATATATGAAACAGATTTGTTAATATTTTAGTAAATTTTACATATCCGCTTTTAATTTTGAATTCATGATTTCCATCAAGATATGTGCTATCTTTGGTTTAATTATTTTAATTAATCGATTATTTCTCCAAAGCAATAATTTGAGAGGTAATAATTATAATTAAATTTATGTATTAGATTTTACCTTTGACCATCTCGTAAGTACAAACAAAATAATGTGGTGGCACTAATTTGAATAAATTTAATACTTACGTACATGTGTAAAGAGTTTAAATAATTCGCTTCTCTGATTATTTGTCGTTTGTTGTATTTAGAAACTATGTATAAATCGACAATCTCTATGTTTATTTAAAAATACATTTCGTAACACTAGAAATAATTTTACAGTTACAAATTTTCTACACATATACATATAACGCTTATGTGCACAAAGATTTTGATTTTATGAGGTAAGTAGTATTGTCTTTTTTATATTTTTTGTAGTTTGCATTTTAATATACTTAGTATTGCTATTGTTTATTTTTCTGTATAATTTTACTATTATTTGATGCAGATATCATTATATATTAACTTATCAACTGTGCATATAACTGTATTTATTTTAATAAGAAATTCTACGACCGTTAAACCCTTAATTGGTTTGCTCGTACGCTGTACGGGCACTGATATTTTCTTTTTCTATCTTTGATTTGCTCATATTTTAATTCTTCAAGTGAGATTATTAGTGTAGTTGTTCATGGTACTGAAATACTTCTCAACCGGGATTTTATTTGTAGTAAAGGTGGAATATTTCTCATTGAAGATAGGAATTTATATTCTTGAAAACATTCGATAGAAAAAGAGATTGGAAAGGAAAGGGGGAATTTAATGCTTGAGAAGAAATGAAAATGGAAAGATAATCCAAACAATTAATAATATTATCTCTGATCCCACATTGCAAAGTATGACTTAGTATTACACCATGCTTCAAATTCTGTCTACAAATATATATGCATGCTAACACAAAATCCTCAATCATTTGAAAAAGAGACACGAACGTGAATCTTTTTGCAAGCATGAGAGAAATTCTTTTGAGATATACGAAACATTCTTCATAGACTGTAGTGTACTTATAAAAAGCAAAACATTTAGGATTTTGTGTTCTAAAGTTGTAATATAAAAAAAGGGTGAAAACTTTTAAATTGAAAATTAAAATAAAATTCCTCCATTCTCGCATTCTGTCAACTATTATACTTTGGTATATGCAATTAAAAAAATGTCCCTTTTTTGGAACATTTTGGGCAAAAAATTGACCAGTCAAGGGGTTAAAAATAATAAATTTAATAAGCAATTAGAAATGTTTACTAACGCTTTGTACTCATATTTTATTTAAAAAACGAATAACAATTGTAAAAATTACGTATTGTTTTCTGGTTATTTCTCTATATTAATATTCTCTTAATAAGCTACATAATAATTCTTGATTTTCGTTACGTTTAGCTCAAAAAATTCTTTTTGATTGATCAGTTACCTAGTCAAAGTCAAAATTAGGTAACTATTCATTGGCGCTCGCTATGTATGCCAGGCATCGCATTCTAAAAATATCGTCAGTACATATAAACAGAAATAAGTTCACGTCTGTGTTGCTCTAAATATGATTCTCTAAATACATAAGTAAATATTTTTAAAAAAGTATTTTCCAACAAAACATATTTCTTTTTTTAGAATTTTTAAAATCTTTGAATAATGTATTTATTTTTCATCACTTGTTCATTTGACCACCATATACAGGACGATCTTAGAGTGCCGGCCGCCTGCGAGCTAAGACCTAATGTATTGTCACTGTAGAGAATTTTTTATTCTCTTCATTTCATTTGTATTCTGACTAATACTCAACTTTGACGTTATATATTAGTCAGGTCATCTACTTGTTTAACATTAAAAAGTAAAACATGAATAAAAATGCAAATAGACACAAAAAATAATTTTCCTCTATTTTGTTTTTCTAAATTGTAAGGCTATTATTACTTTGAAACTAAATGTATATAAACACTCCTATATCTTAGGCAATAGTAACCATATTAGATATTTTCATAAAGAAACTTTCGCAAAAATCATTTTTGAGATGCATTTGTTAAGCATTGATCCACAGCGCGCCGCCTAACGCTAACAAGCACACAAAAAAAACTTTTTTGACGTATTTGCCGGCTCTGCCTCGAATTTTGGTACAAATGAAGGTTGTGTATAAAAAGAAGACATTCATGGACTATGTGTGTTTGTGCGGACCAATACACTGTGCACTAGCATTCTACTTTTTAAACTATGCTATATTTTCAGGAAATCGGGACTTATTTTGATTTTTCAATAACTGTTTAAAATTCAGCATATTTATTCGACTTATTATAAGTTTTATTTTGAAAAATGGGGGGGAAATTTTGCTTGATTGATAGAATTACTATATGCTTCCTGCGTATGGGACACGCGCTGCACACCTTCTAGGATCAGCCTTGACCATATATTAAGTTTATTTCTATTACTTGGATGATAAATGCTAAAGATAAAAAGTTTTGGAGGCGCCGGGTATCGATCCCGGTACCTCTCGCATGCTAAGCGAGCGCTCTACCATCTGAGCTACGCCCCCTTCAGAATGGTGTAAATAATAATTCATTAAATAGGATCATTGCCCTAATTTGGTATCGAACCAGTTTCGGAGATCAAATGGTTCCTACTGCCTGAGGGACAGGTGTGTCAACAAGAAAAGTAGATCAGCATTGAGCATTTCTTCCATCCAATAACTGTCAGGGAACATCTTCGATGTACAGTGATTTGCTAACCATGTTAATGATATTTTCATTAGTTGTGTATATACCACATATTGTTTTCTAATTAAAAACCCATTTATTTATAAAAGGAATTATGTATCCATATGTTGAACTTGCATTTAAGTTTTTATATAATTCATCTGCGGAACCTCCAAACATCTAAATATTTGTTTCAAAAGAATTATTTATATATTTAATTTATTTTATTGATTACATCCAGTATTCTCTCTCTTCAATGATTATCTTAAAATCAAGTCGCGTTGTTAAGTGTTCGGGGATTTTGTTTAATAATTTTCTAAAGTTCACGTGAGACTCGCATGTATATAAAAATATGTACCCTTAACTCTTTTTTTTTACATCGTAAATATATTTCTCGAGAAACTGAGCAAGAAAAGACAAGATTTTTTCAGTGAAAGAAGGGATGCGTTGTACATTACCTAGAATTGTGCCAGGTAAAGCAAAAACTGTTATTTCTTTTTTAAAAAACGCGCAAAAAATAAACTGTTTAAGTTTTAAGCAAGTATTTACTTTTATGCATTTAACACTATTATTAAAATAATTCAGGCTTCAATTAATTATCAAAATAAGGGTAGGACTCAAAAGAGAGCGATCGAATTTTTAAAATTAAAATACTAGAAAGAATTCTAATTGATATTTGCCGTTACATGTTGATATAATAAACACATTTGCTTATAGCAAGAAGATTTTATAAATGACTATTTTTACTACTAAATCCTTCTACATCTATTATGCTTGAATTCAATGAAAAATTTTGTCCAGTTATGCAGCTTTTGAGAAGATGAACTGCTTTTCAAAATATTTTGCGGTAGGGACATTGTTTACTTGCTCTTTTGGTTTTGCAAGTTTTTTTTGTATAATTCATGGTACCTAACTTAGCCAATCTTCATATCTTCAATGCTCTACGTTTTAATTAATGTTTAAAAATGATTTCCCAGATTTACTAAATCTGGAAATTGTCTGGATTAATAAGCTCAAAATTAATCCTTCTAGGTTCATTTGATTTCTGGATTATGGATAAAAAATGTCAATTTTTTAATGCTTCTTTTCAAACATTATATATATCTTTAAAACATAATAGCACCATTCTCATGCAAAATTTCTTAAAAATTAAT